>PVKA01017339.1:0-45970 GCA_004027165.1 Ctenomys sociabilis | reverse complement strand
TTTTTTTTTTTTTTTTTTTTTTTTTTTGTCATTTTGAGACAGGGTCTCACTATGCAGTTCAGGCTGGCCTTAAGCTCACTTTGTAGCTCAGGCTGGTCTCGAACTCACAACAATCCTCCTGCCTCCGCCTCCCGAGTGCTGGGATTACAGGCATGCGCCACCATGCCCGGCTAAATCATTGTGTGTTGTTTGTTTGGTTGGTTTTGTTTTTGTTTTTGTTTTTGCGGAACCAGGGATTGAACTTAGGCACTTGCGCTTGCCAGGGAAGTGCTTATTCCACTGAGCTATCTCCCCAGTCCCTGGACTGCCCACTTTTGACAGGTGTAGACAAAGGAAGGGGTGTAGAAAGAAAAAATCATGATGTGAGTGTATAGACAGTACAATTGGGATAGATAACGCTGTGCTTCTACATAATTCTATGAGAGGCAAGATCTGCACTAATGGTGGTTGAACAGGATATTATGTCGGCTTCTAGTACTACAGTCATCCACTAGGTAAATAATTATTGAATTTTTGATATAATTCAGGTATAAAAAAAATAAGTAAGCAGCTACACTCTTAATTCACTGATAAGAGATATCTGCTAAAATAATATCTGTAAATATAATATCATATATGCACCTTGTACAATACTAAAACACTATGAAAACAGTTTGCAATGTATTAATTCATCGAATCTGTATGGTTAAGGTGTCTTGAAACTGTCTGATTGACACTTGTATTTCAATAAAATAAAAATAAATGAAAAAAAAATAAGTAACAAACTTAAAAAAAAAGGAATTCCAAAACCTCAGTAGTAAAAATCAGAAAAACTTTATTTTAAAATAGGCAATAAGGCTGGGGAGATGGCTCAGTGGAATAAGTGCTTCCCTGGCAAACAGAAAGGCCTGAATTCAATCCCTGGTTCAGCCACCAAAAAAAAAAGAAAGAAAAAAAAAGAAAACTTTTAAAATGAGCAATAGATCTAAATAGACACTGTTCAAAATATACAAATGGATAACAGGTACATGAAAAAGTGCTCAGCATCACTAATTATCATACGAAGCAAACCACAATCATAACAAGCTATGAGGTCACCCCAGTAAGAATGGGTATGATCAACAAGATTAAAAAGACATACTGGAGAGGATGTGGGAAAAGGGATATGTTGGTGACTATGTAAATTATCACAGCCATGGTGGAGAACAGTATGAAGATTCCTCAACAAATGAAGAAGAAAACTCCATGCACAGCAATTCTGTGACTGGTATGTGTGTAAAAGAAAAGAATTCAGTGTGTCACAGAGACATGTACACTTCTTTGGAAGCTAACCCACTATTTTCTGTAGCTAAAAAGTGGAAAAAACCTAAGTGTCTACTGACTGCTGATGGATAAAGAAAATGGGGTCCACATGTATTAGGTGGTAGAATTCAGCCATTAAAAACAATGAAATCCTGCTGTTTATAGCATCATGGAGGGAGCTGGAGCTCCCAATGATTTTGTGCTTGCCAGGAAAGTACTTATTCCACTGACCCATCTACCTGGCCCATATTTTCTTCCTTTTTTTTTTTTTTTGGAGCTCCCAGTGTTAAGTGAAGTAAGCCAGGCACAAAGAGATGAGTACCCTATGACCTCATTCACATGTGGAATCTGGAACAATTGATCTCTTAGAGGCAGAAGTTATTGGCGAGTGGGAGTGTGGATGGGTTAGGGAAGGATGGAAAACTACTGATCAGTGGAATTGAGTTACAGCTGGATAGGAACAAGAAATTCTGGTGTTCTGTTGACTATTGATAACTGAATGTAGTCTAGTACAAACATTCTTACCTTAAAGGAGTAGGTGTTTAAGGGAATATACATGTTTAATTTGGTTCAAATATGTACAAGTTTAATGGTTTTATATACCAGTTAAAAATAAAGAAAACTACCACAAAAACACTTAGACTTATGAAGTTAATTTTTCTCCACTCCTTTTCTCAGTTAAGACAAAAATCTCCATCTGATCTTCTCTTCCTCCTCTGATTATTTTCGTCACTGTTGTGTGGAAAATTATTGGTTAGCTTGAGTACTGGGTTGGCAGACCCAGGTGAGCCCTGCAAAGCTGGAATTTTGGAGCTGTAAAAAGTCAGTAGAGCAGCTGGGTGCCATAAGTGAGTCTGACAAGTCCTCATTCAGCTACTGTGATTAAAAAGGCACTTCACGTTTTGTTTCTCTTTCTTTAATCCTGCAATTGTTTTCCCATCTACGTACTGGGTCAATTATATAGTGGCTATTTTAGGACTGCTTTCCCCTACATAATGTTAGTGCTTGGTGTTTTTCCCCTTGGATAAAAATCAGGTTTATTCTTGGGTACCAGAAATCAAAAGGAACACAAGAGAGGCTAACATTTGTTCAGTAACAACCATATTGCTCTATTTCATTAAGTCAGTACAATAATCCTGTGGATTAAGACCATGACTATAACTATCTTATTTCAAATGACCTCACTCAAGTTCCTTGTCTCAAGAAACTCAGCTAGAAAAACATACCAGGTAGTATTCAGATGGCTAATAACCAAATCATGAGCACTACAGAACAATGCCTGTCTTAGTTACACTTCTCTCACTGCTGGGGCAAAGTATCCAGCACCCAACATTAAGGAACAAAAGATTTATTTAGCTCATGATTAGTGGAGTTTTCAATCCATACACAGCTGGCTCCAAGGCAGAGGGCAACCTTTCATGGTGCCGGAAAATAGCAAAGAGCAAAGGAGGAGGCAATGGCTCCAGCAGCTAGTCTCTTTCCCCTCCTTACATTGAGATGCAGATTATCTGCCCCAAGTGGGTGCAGCACCCCACCTACAATCTTATCATTGGACCATTAATTAATCATGAACTCTAGAAGCCACCCCATGACTGCATGAGGTTTGTGGGACAACTAGACACAATCCATAACATTCTGCCCCTGGACTCAATCACATGCCTTTATGCAAAAGACATTTTAGTCCATTTCTAAGAGTTGCCAAATTCCTACAGTTTCAGCATTGCTGAAAAGTCCAAGTCCCAAGTATCCTCCAAGATCTGAGGCAAACTTAGTTGTGAGCCCCTGTACAAATGAAGTTAAATGTCCAACATTTAATGCAACAATAAAAATATTATCATTCCAAAAAGTACAAACAAGAGGACACATCACTGGGCCCAGTACAAGTCCAAAATACAACAGGGCAAACACTAAATCCTATAGTCTTATGAGGAACATCTGAAGCAGTATGTGGCAAACTGTGAGGTCCATGTTGCTCTATCTTTATGGTTCTTCTTCTGGTTGTAGCTCCCATGACTTCTTTCTCAGGCCTACTTTGCTCCCTTTTTGCAGCTTTTTTTTTTTTTTTTAGAAGATCTACATTCCCGGCTTTTCCAAACTTTTGGCATCTCCCCTGGACTTTGAGGTTTTCCCTCACAGCTTTACGCACTGCCCTCCTGTGGCATAATGCCTGGCCTCCCAGGCCTCCTAAAATCTAGGTGGAAGTCTTCTTTTTTTTAGATTTATAAGGATTTTATTTTTCAACTTTATCTGAAAATGAGTGGTGGAAGCCTTTTTAACCCTCAGAACTCCTGCATTCTGTGTGTGCCCAAAAGCAATGCCACATGGATGATGCCCAGGTCTGCTGCCAGCTGAAGCAGCAGCCAGGCTTTCTTCTCTCAGATATAGGGGTTGAGCACCTGGATCATTGAGAACTCTGAGCCTGATTTTGAGGAACAAATTCTCCATGCTGAGTCATTCTGGAACCTGCTGTGGCCACCACTACCATTCTGGAACATGGGGCTCTGTGGCTTTCTCTTCAAAGTCTTTCACCCTTGTAATTCTAAGGCTGCAAAGAGTGGAGATCTGCTTCCTCCTGTGATGCTCTCAGGCCATCTTTGCTGTTTTCTTATTCCTTCTCAGCAGCAGACATCTCAGTTCTATCTTTACAGACCACAGCTTTGTTGGTGCTTTCTTTCTGGCTAAACTCACAACATTTTAAATCATCCCACTGGGATCTTTGCTCTTTATTCTCAACATAAATCTGACTAAAAGCCCCCAACAATAGCCATACCACTGCCTCAACATTTGACTGCCTTGAAATTTCTTCTGCCAGATTAACCAGTCTATGGTGCATAATCTCAGTCTCAGGCAAAGTCTCTGGATAGGAGCAAAATTCAGATAAATTTTCTTCCAAGCCATAACACACATCATCTGGGTCCAACAACTAATGTAGTCCTTCTTCCCAGAAGAAATTTCTCCAGCTTGTGTTTGCAGGCAGGATTTCTGTCAGCATTCTGGTCTTCTGTGCTCTGACCAGACTCTCCCATACAGAACAGCCAAAGCTGTTTCAGTTCTTCTCTTGTAGGCAACATTTCTGAACCCTTCCTGTCTCTTTCCATAAACCCAAAGTCTCTTAATCCACATGGTCAAGTTTAGTCACAGCAATGACCCCAATCCTCTGGAACAAAATTTTGTCTCAGTTACTCATCTCTCATTGTTGGGGCAAAATACCTGACACCCAACATCAAGGAAGGAAAGGTTTATTTAGTTCACAGTTAGTGGAGGTTTCAGCCCATACACAGCTGGCTCCAAGGTAGAGTGGTACCTGGCAGAGGGCAACTTTTCATGGAAGTGGAAAATAGCAATGAGTAAAGAGAGAGGCAATGGCTGCAGCGGCTATCATCTTTCATCTCCTTACATTGTGATTTAGATTATCTGCCCCAGGGCAGGTGCAGCACCCACACCCACAATCCCAGCAGTGGATCATAAATTAATCACAAACTCTGGAAGCCACCTTATAACGGCATGAGGCTTTTGGAGACAGCTAGACATAAATCATAACAATGTATGAATGTTAGTCTTGCAATATGTCTGGGCCTGGGAATTTATAGACTTACAATACAAGTGTATTAACTCTTCCCAACAGTAAGTACATCATCATTTTTAGACTAATTTTTAAATTATTATTTTAGTTACTTTATTAGAATAAAGTACAAAAAAGTGGAAAAATGTAACTTCTCTATCAATTTTATATGCTACTTTCATTTTCTTAAAGATGTACCATCAAGATTAGTATCAAGATCTGAAGCATTACTGTCTTCTCTTTTTCCTTGCATTGCAATTGAAGTAATCAGAAATAACACGGACATTTTTAACCACCTTTCTTTACTGATCTCCATGCCACATGAGGGTGAGATGAAAGCATCACTGTGGGACTAAAAGAGATAAAACTTTTTTTTTCTGGCTCTGCCTAAGGGTTATTCTATTCTAATGATTTATTATTAAATAAGCTTTCTTAACGGTTCCTGCTTTATTCTATTTCTTTTTGAAATGAAACATGAGCTATCTACCCTTCCTCATACTAATTGGCATAGTTTGAGAAGTCTTGAAGTAGAACTACACAGAGGATCATCTAGTTTGACAGAAATATCTTAATATTTTCCAAATTCCACCATGTCTATTCTGACTCTGGTATGGTCACTTTCTTCCCCACTATTCCTTGCCTGTTTGGGGGGTGAATTCATGGGTGCTTTTCTCAGCTGAAGGAGGTGTCTGCAGGAGGCACCATGCCCTGAGGACAGCCTGCTGCCCACTGCCACCCATCAACCCTGGTCCAAAACTTCAGTCCTCTGCCTTTTTCCTGACCCTTTCAGGCAGACTAGGAGCACCTCCTTTGTGGTGGACAGGATGCCCTCTCACTGCTCTGGCCTGCTTCTCGGCTCCTTTGTCCCATGAACAACTTTCTTTTACTGTGCATCTCCTTTTGTAATTACTTTACTTTCTTTTTCCTGGTTCTTAGCATAGCACAGAGTATCTCTTTGAGATTGCAGAAATAAAGCAGGCCTGGTGCTGCACACCTGTCATCCTAGCACTTGGGAGTCTGAGGCAGGAAGATTGCTGAGTTCAACTCCTACTTGGAGACCTTGTCAAACCAACCAACCGACCAACCGACCAATTAACTAACCAACCAACCACAAAAAATAGAAACAAGAGACTGTTAAACTGAAAAATGTAATACAAATTGGGTCATTTGAATGAATTCACATTCAGTAGGAAAATAAGTGAATAGTTATTTTTAATTTTTTTTTTCAGTATTAGGGATCGAACTCAGAACTTTGTGTTTGCCAGGCAGGCACTTAAGCCACGGAACTATCTCATGGGGCTTCACCATTATTTTTGAAAGTTGCATCATTAAACTCCTGTTCATACTGTTCACGTGTCCTATGGGCTCTCCCTAGTCCAGGGATTTAGCACTGAGTGCCCTGGGGTTCTGAGATAGAGGTGCAGAGGGGTGGAGGTTGAGTGCTGCTTGAAGGAGACAGGAAAGAAGCCTGTACCCCTTCCTAATTCGCCGGTGTGTGGAGGGGAGAGAGGATACAGACACTAGGACACCAGGGCACAAATCAATTAAGTCCTAATGGAGAAATTTTAGTAACTTTATTACAAAACAGAGGGAACTTTGTACACTAGGAAAGCTTGAGCATAAAGAGAAAAAGCCGGGAAGTCCAGGTCAGGAGTAAGAACCAAACTGCATTGGTTAAAACTGGTTACCACTTTACTTAGCATCTTGGAAGACCTGAGAAGTCACATAATGCAGAGATGACCTGGAAGTCTGAGACACCTCAGACCACATTTCTTTCCTTCCTTCCTTCCTTCTTTCCTTCCTTCCTTCCTTCCTGCCTAGCTCCCTTTCTCCCTCCCTTCATTCATTCTTTGCTTCCCTTCTTTCTTCTTTGCTTCCTCTGCCCCTCTCTCTTCTCCCTCCTTCCTCTCTCCTCTCCCTTCCTTCCTTCCTCCCTCTCTCCCTCCCTCCCTCCCTCCCTCTCTCCCTCTTCCTTCGTTTCCATTTAACAAATATTTGAACATCTATATCAGTGTTAAGCACTTCAGTGAGGACATATCAGTGAGAGAGACAAAAACATTGAGCCAGGCGTGGTGGTGCATGCCTGTAATCCCAGCACTCAGGAGGCTGAGGCAGGAGGATTGTTGTGAGTTTGAGACCAGCATGAGCTACAAAGTGAGCTTAAGGCCAGCCTGAACTGCATAGTGAGACCCTGTCTCAAAAAGACGGAAAAACAAAAAACAAAAAATACTCCCCATGCTCTTGCTTTCATTTGGTGGGGGAAGAGCATAAATAAAAAGAATTGAAAAATGATTGCGTGGTGCTGCAAGACAATCAGAACACAAGTGTTAAGTTGGAGCCCAGGGTATGATCAATTAGTATAGAGGTCATGAGAACATGGTTTTTAGCAAAGACTAGAGGAAGCAAAGGAATAACTCCTGGGATAGCAAATAAGAGGCCAGAGACAAAAACTGCATTATAAGTTAAACAGACCACTTGGACTTTGACTCAGTTATCACACTTAGGAATTTGCCTAAGAGAGATGACTACATACAAAGACTTGTAAAGGAATCTTGATGCAAAGTTTATTCTTATTAACCCAAATTGGAACATATACTTGAGGTCTATTAAGAAAAGAACTATGGTATATTCTTATAGGAGAAAAGAAGGAAATATGAGCCTGCTTGCTGACTCCCACTTCCTGACTTCAGCCAGTAGCCAGGACTGGCACATAGGTCAGAATGCTGCAACAGGAAGAAGCCAAGCACAGCACCCAGACATAAGACATATAATAATCAAGATCCCAGAAATTCAGCACAAGAACAGTATAATGAAAGCCACTGTTCTTGAAGAAAAGGGTGATCACATTTAAAGAAAAATCCATCGGAATAATGACAGATTTTTCTTCACAAACTATCAGGTCAAGAAGAGCATGGAGCAAAGTACTTCAAGTCTTGCAAGAAAACAAATTACAACCCAGACTACTATACCTTGCAAAACTCTCTTTCAAGTTTGATGGAAAAGTGAAATAATTCCATGACAAAGAACAACTAAAGAATTTCATGACAATAAAGCCAACCCTACATAGACTACTAAATGATATTCTAGAGAGGGATCAAAATGACCACAACTCCATGAATGAGAACAGAAAGAACCCACCAAATAGGGCAAATATTTAAATACAGGAAAAAGAAATAAGTAACCAACAGCAGGAAAACAACATGTCAAACATGCATCTGTTATAACCATCATTGTTAATGGACTCAGTTCACCAATTAAAAGAAATAGAGTGACACAGTGGATTAGGAAACAAAATCCAACAATATGCTGTGTACAAGAAACACACTTAACTCATAAATAAATTCACAGGCTGAAAGTCAAAGGATGAAAAATGATACTACATGCCCCAGGACCTCAGAAAAAAGCAGAGGGTAGAAATCCTGTTCACAGACATTCTGCACTTCAAAGCAAGAATGATCAAATGAAATAAAGAAGGCCACTACATACTGGTTAGAGGAAAAACACAAGAGAAACATGTAACAGTCCTAAATATGTATGCACTAAACATGGGACCACCCACCTATATAAGACAAATCTTAATGGACATGAAAAATCTAATAACCGATACCACAATTTTAACAGGAGACTTTAACACCCCCTTATCCATAAAGGATAGGTCAAGCAGACAAAAAATTAGTAAAGAGGTAGCAGAACTGAACCAGACCTATGAACAAGTGGACTTATTGTACATATACAGAGTATTCCACACAACCACATCTGAATACACATTCTGTTTTAGCTGCACACAGGTCATTTTCTAATATAGTCCATAGGTCAAGCTTAAGTCCATTCAAAAAACCCACAAATTATCCCGTGCATATTATCTGACCACAGTACTATTAAATTGGAAATAAATGACAAAAATCCCCCATAAAAGCCCCATAAACACAGGGAAATTAAATATTACACTTCTAAGCAACCAATGGGTTACAGATGAAATTAAACAAGAAATTATACAATATCTACAATTCAACAAAAAAATCAAGCAGAATTTATCAGTATCTGTGGGATGCAATGAAAATAGTTCTTAGAGGGAAATTTATAGCTTTAATCTGACACATTAGGAAAACAGAAAGGGAACAAATAAATACCCTAATGCTGAACCTCAAGTGTCTAGAAAAAGAAGACTAAACCAAGCCCAAATCTCAAAGAAGGGAGGCAGTTATAAAGATTAGAGTAGAAATTAATACAATTGAGACAAAGAAAACAATAAAAAGTTAACGAATCTAAAAGCTGGTTCTTTGAAAGATTAAATAAAATTGAGAAGTCCCTAACCAACTTCATCAAATAGAGGAAAGAAGAAACAAATTCAAGCAATAAGGAATGAAAAGGGTGCAATTACCTCAGACCCTGTGGAAATTCAGAAGATCATCAATAGCTACTTTAAGAATGTTTACTCTCACAGAATAGAGGACACAGAAGAAATGGATAGATTTTTAGAAATGTAGAAATTACCAAAATTAAATCAAGAATATATAAGAACTCTCAAAATAAACCAATGAAATTGAAAATGTAATAAAAAGCATACTGACAAAGAAAAGCCCAGGTCCTGATGGATTTACAGCTGAATTCTACAAGAAATTTACAGAAAATATAATCCCAACACTCCTCAAACACTTCAGTGAAATTGAAAAGGAAATAAACCTCCCAAAATCATTGCTGGAGGCAAGTATTACACTGATACCAAAACCAGGGAAAGACAAAACTAAAAAAGGGAACTACAGGCCAATCTCCCTCATGAATATAGGTGCAAAAATCTTCAATAAAATTCTATCAAATAGAACACAGCAAATCATCAAGAAGATTATACACCATGACCAGATATGATTCATCCCAGGGATACAAGGATGGTTCAACATACCAAATCTATAAATGTAATACATCATATCAATAGAGCCAAATCCAAAAAGCACATGATTAAGTGCTTCCCTGGCAAGTGCAAGGGCCTGAGTTCAATCCTGGGTTCTGAAAAAAAAAAAAACAACACATGATCATCTCAATTGATACAGGGAAAGTTTTTTTAAATGAAGTCCAACACTCATTCATGATCAAATTCCTACAGAAAATGGAATAGATGGCATCTACCTCAATCTGATAAAAGCCATCTGTGACAATCCAACAGCTAACAATATTCAAAGTGGGGAAAAACAAATCCTTTACACTCAGATCTGGCACAAGACAAGGATGTCCTCTATCATCACTCTTATTCAATATAGTTATGGAGTCATTATTTAGACCCATTAGACAAGAGAAAGAAATAAGAGAAATAAGAATAGGTAAAGAAATTAAACTATCATTGTTTGCAGATGACATGATACTCTACTTGGAAGACCCAGAATAATCCACCAAGAAGCTACTAGAATGAATATACAAATTCAGTAGCACAGCAGGCTATAAAGTCAATACCAAAAAGTCAATAGGATTCCTCTACACAGATAAACACAATGAGAGAGAAATTAGAGAAACAATACCTTTTAAAATAGCATCATAGAAAATGAAATACTTAGGAAGTAATATAACTAAAGAAGTAAAAGATCTATTAAATGAAAATTATAATACTCTGAAAAGAGAGATCATAGAGGAATTCACAAAATGGAAAGATATTCCTTATTCCTGGATAGGAAGAACCAACATTGTGAAGATAGCCATACTCCCAAAATTGTCATACAGATTTAAGGTAATCCCTATCAAAATGCCATCAACATACCTAACAGATCTAGAGAAATCATTCCTAAAATTGGTTTTGAATCAGAAAATAACCTAGAATAGCAAAGGCAATCCTGGACAATAAAGGGAAGACAGGTGACGTTACAATCCCTGACTTGACATTATAACTACAAAGCTACTGCGATAAAATCATGGCTGCTGAAAGGTGTAGAGGATATCAAATCAGAAATAATCACTGAGGTAAAAAAGAAATGATAACTACAATGAAAGAATTACTAAGTGCTTCGAAAGTAGAGACTGACAAAAAATAGAGGAGAATAGAAAAATGAACTTGATATTGGCAAAAAATTAGCATGGTATTGGCTAAAAAAAATAGACCTAAGGACCACAGGAATAGATTAGAAGATGCAGAAGCCACTACAAACATACTCAGCCACCTTATCTTCAACAAAGGGGCCAAACATGCTTACTGGAGAAAAATAGCCTCTCTAACAAATGGTGCTGGAAAAACTGGTGCTCTACATGCCAAAAACTAAAACTTGACCCGATCTAACACCATACACTACACTAAGGTCAAAATGGATTAAATATCTTAACATTAAAACAGGAATACTAAATGTTCTAGAAGAGAAAATAGGTGGAAATCTTGAAGACATAGAGGTAGGCAAAGAGTTCATGAACAAAAATCAAACTGCACAGGAAATGCTTGAAAGAATCAACAACTGGGACCTCTTAATGAGAAGTTTTTGCACATCAAAGGAAATTACCAACTGAGTGAAAAGACAACCCACAAATTTGGAAAAAATCTTAACTATTATGCACTCAGACAAGGATCTTCTATTTAGAATTTATAAAGAACTGACAAACACTAGGGCCCCCATATTTTTTTTATTTTTATATATGTAGAAAAGGGTCTACAGGGTCAACACGGTCTCACTACCTATTTTTTTTTTTTTTTTTTTTTTTTTTGGCGGAACCAGGGATTGAACTCAGGCCCTCGCACTTGCCAGGGAAGCACTTATTCCACTGAGCCATCTCCCTGGCCCCTATCTCACTACCTAGACTGTACTCGTAATGATCCTTCTGTTTACAGCCTCCCATGTGCTGGCATTATAGGCGAGTGCCACCACACCCAGACTCAGTTGAAGTTTTAGTGTGTCCTGCAGCCAGGGCTGGCCCTGAAGTCCCAGGGATTGAACTCCCGGCCCCTGTGTCTGCCTAAGCAGACATTTTAATCTGCTATGCTATTTGGCTGGCCCTAGGCCTCCAAAATTTAAAGACTCAATCCAAAAATGGTTATCTAAGATGAACACTCGCTTCTCAGAGGAAGAAATGTAAGATGCAAACTAATACATGAAAAAAATGCTCCATATCACTAGCAATTCATGAAATGCAATTTAAAACAATATTGAGATACAATCTCACCACAGAAAGAATGGCTATCATAAAGAAATAAATGAAAAACAAATGTTGGAGAGGTTGCAGGAAAAAAGGAACACTTCTCCACTGCTGGTGGGTACATAGATACAGGGAAGTAAAACTCCCAACCTGGCCTGGATGAGTTCGTGTTCTCTAAAACCGAAGAATGAATTTTAGGAACAGAGGTTGAGGAAAAAACTTTATTGAATAGAAAAGCTTCTGTCGGAGAGGGACAGAAGGGGGACCCGAGCAGGTTGTGCGGGGAAGCTGCCTCTTTTAGGGACTTTTATAGGGCAAAACCATGTGGATCTAAGGTAGAAAAGGGGTCTCGCTTAGGTGGAGGTGGGGTGGGACAAAACTATGGTCAACCAATTGGATTACAAGCACCATTGCTCTGGTAAAGTTGAATAGGCCTAGGACCAAATGGGGAATCGAGTCACATAGTGAGGGGGCATGAATAGAGGACAAGGTCTCTTCCCCTCCGGGTTGGGCTAGTGACTCACTTGGGTCTTTTGAGGTGATCCCTACCTATTTAGAATATCAATCCCTGGTGTTACTCTTTTAGCATTTGTTTGGCCTTTAGGGCTGGTTCACAGCAGGAGCCTCCTGTCATTCCCGTAGTTGCTGGCATCTTGTTTCCTGTATTATTTCTTTCGAGGGCCTGGCCCTACCTGACTGCCTAAAAATATTTCTATCTAACTCCGCTGCCTACAACAGATTGGTGCAACTTTTATGGAAATCAGTGTGGAGACTCCTCAAAATATTTGGAATGAAAATCCCATTCAATCCACCTATCCACCTGCTGGGAATTTTCCCAAAAGAACTGAAAATGTTATATCATAGTGATATATGTGTGCCTATGTTTATAGCAGCACAATTTGTGATAACCATATCTTGGAAACAACCAAGATGCCCAACACCTGAGGAATGGATGAAAAAGATGCAGTGTTTTTATTCAATGACTCCATTGAATAAAACTCAGCTATAGCAAAAAATAAACTTGAAGCCTTCATACATAAGTGGATGCAACTTAAAAATATATTCATACATGAAATAAACTGGAGTCACATGTATACATATATTGTCTCCCTAGTATAAGAACTCAAAAGAAGAAATAAATATTGAAACATATAGCACAGTTAAAGGGAAATCGAGACCTTAAGGATTAAACAATGAAGAGAGAGAAAGGAGAAAAGTAAGGAGGCAGAAAAGTAAGTTTGTATGGCAAAACCATACATTTATATGAACAATATGGTAAAGTCAGCGGTCCTAAGAATTTCCACCAGGTTTTTGAAAATAGCGGTTAATGGGTAGAATTCTCTTTCTGACTAACACTATATGCTTATATCTGTGAACTAAGCAACTACACTGAGGAAAATAATGTGTAGTACTAAAACCATGCTTGAAATATTTGTCATTTTGGTCTCCTAAATGTGTACTGTTTCTAATGTCATATCAATTATTGATATACTCTCTTCAAAGCAAATGTTTTGAAGGGCCAGTCAAATTGCTCAGCAGATTAAAGTGCCCTCAAGCAGGCGCAGGGGCCAGGGGCTTGATTCCTGTGGCCTGCTGTGCTGCCTCCATCCCCAGGGACCACTGAGAGGACAATTGAGACTGAGTGTGGTGGCACACTCCTGTAATCCCAGCACTTGGGAGGCTGTAAACAGGAGAATCACTAGGATTCTGATTTAGTAGTGAGATGCTGTACACCCGGTAGACCCTTCTCTAAAATACAAGGAAAAAAAAGTAAATGTTTGTTAAAAAAACATAATAAAAGAAGAGACAAAAAAATATGAGGTTTTCCTGCTACAATATTGCATATGGATTGATTTCTAAATTTCTGTGCAGAAATATGTAATTGTTGTTTTTACATTCTATAGGGATTTAAATTTTAGAATATTTGTGGTTCTTGGAAAATACCAGTTCCATTTTATGTCTAAGGTGTTTGATATTCAGACACACAGTGATGTTAAGCTTAACTGCCTCTGTTACAGGGTAATAAGATCATTAAGTTTCTTTTCTGGATGTTTAACAACTAAAGTTTGAAGATGAAAAATTAGAGAGATAGATGAGCTAAAAGGATAGCCAATATTTTGGACCTTGCCCTTCCAGGTCAGTGAGGACACAGGGCATAAGAGAACCTCTGCTGTGACATCCTGTAACTCAATTGTGACCCAAATTTTCTAGTCAAGGAGATTATGGGACCACAGAGGAAAGTAATTGACTATGCATAATATGCCTAAGGAGAGTCACCTAGAGGGAAAAAATTCTCTCAGTCTTTCACAGAGAGCAAATTGGTCAAGCAATGGCCATCAGTCATCCAGACAGCTGACACTAAGATCTATAAGATGCTGTACATGGTTCCATGGTATAATTCTGAGGGGATTTGACTGACCTTGTCAGATAGTAAAAGTTACATTTTTAGTTACATAGGTCTTGCTTTAACTTGGTCTTAATCATCCAGCAGAAAAGTGTAACCATGAGGTATAAAAAGTAATGCTGTGCTAATATGCTGAGTTATAAAAGGCTTAAGCAAAAAACTTCTTTTTTTTTTATGAAATCAGAGATTAAACTCAGGGTCTTGTGCTTGCCAGGCAAGCACCTATCTTACTGAGCCATCTCCCCGACCCCAAAACTTCTGACTATTGCCAGTTGTACTGATAGCTCACTAGTTGTATGGACTATTGGACTATATTGGGTTGTTTTGTTGTTTTGCTGAATTGAAGTACCTACACTCTTTGGATTGGCTTCAAGTATGAAAAGGTCTTTTAAAGACTTTTCCAAATATAGGTTCTCTAACAGCAAAGGAACATTCATCTCTTCACAAAACAAAAAGGGGGCTATGTTAGGAACTAAAAAGCTAGGAATTTGATCAAATGTGTGTAGGTGGGACTAGAACTCAGCAAACAAGCTACATCACTCCGGAAATAAACATGCTATGTAGTTAAGGTCTGCTATTAGTTGCTAGGCAATCTAGTGTCATGTGTTACTAGGCACTCTAGTGTCATGCAAAGGATAGTAAAAGGATCTTTTTGTTGTAAAAAAAATGCATATATGTATACACAAGATAGGATAGACATACAGCTACTATTCTCTGTTCATTGATAAGAAAGATTTGTACTAATATTGTTTAGACAAAGATATCATATCTGCATCTTGTCCTCTAGATAACTACTGTGAAGACAACAATATGCAATGCATTAATTATTGTAACTGTCCTATTAACCTGTTTTGAAACTGTTTCATTGCTACTTTGTCTTTTGTGCTCATTAAAATGAATAAAAAATAAAATAAAAAAATATGAAAACATGCCACAACACAAATGAATCTCAAAAAATGTTAGGTCAACGTATTGTAAAGGATATATTTTATTTGAATGCATTTATTTTAAGCCTAAGGACAAAACTACAGTGATAGAAATTAAGCAGAATGGGGAGGGAACTGAATGGTGACGTCCCTGAGAAAACTTCAGACAAGGCAGAAGTGTTCCACAGCTTCATTGGATGGTGGCCACATGGGTGTGTAGGATTGCCAAGATTCATGCATTTTTATTGTGTGCACTTTATACGTCATTTTACAAAATCATGCCTGGAGTGTTGCTGAGGACAAGCACGGAATCGGAGAAGAAAGCAAAGGGAAACGGAGCAAGGATATACTGTGGAATAGAGCAGTGGTTTATATCTAAAACAGCTCCTGGAAGTTATGTGTTCAGATGTGGAGCTTTCAGAACACGCTGAATCATGGTGGCTCTACACTTCTCAGAGGACTGGTCTGTGGATGTGCCCAAAGATGAATGTGCCAACGGAGAGGCTCTGACTGGACGTGAGGCACGAGGGCCGGGACCCGGAAGGTCTTGTCTCAGGGTCAGCCCTTCTCTCTCTGCTTCCTGGTTACCTCCAGTCAAGCAGCTTTCCTTAACCGGGCCTCGCTGTCACGCTGTCTCTGCTCTTAGTCCAGCCAGCCATAGGCAGGACCCTCATAAGCTGTGAACCCAAACAATCCTGTTCCTCTTTAGGTGGCAAGTGGGTATTTTGTGCCAGTGAGAGAAGAGTGGCTAGTTCCAGGGTGGATCACATGTGTTGTGGCAGCCTTTGGCTTTCATTCTGGGTGAAACAGGAAGACTTTATAGGACTTTGTTTAGAGTTTGGAAAGCTGTAATACATATTTTAATGGGATCACTCTTGTCACTGTTGTAAAAGACCATGGAAATCAGGTTAAAGAAGATTACTTTTTTTTGGTACTGGAAGGAACTCAGGTCCCATTGCCCAGCCCAGTTCCCTGGGGACAGTACCTACATGGCAAGTGGTGCCAGGGATCGGACTCCACTCCCTGTGCTTACCTAAGCAGGCTTTTAGTCCACTGAGCTATCTCGGTAGCCCTCGTTATTTTTAAGAGATCTTTCCCTGTGTTCACTAGGTGCAATGTTATCTTCAGGGTCTGAAATTCTATCTTTTGTGTTCTTTGAGAGGTTTTGCCAGCTTTCAATGGAATTCTTAATGTCCTGGATTTCTGCTTGAACCTATTTCATGCATTCTAGTTCTTTCCTGTATGTTTCCATCATTTTCCTATTCCTTTCTATTTTTCTATGTCTTCCTCACATGTATTGAGCAAATCCTTCATCATTGTTGTCATTTTGCTTTTTATCTAGAAAATTATTTCTAATCTGATATCCTCCATAACCTAATGGAGTTTTTTCTTTACTTCAGTTGCTAACATCTCAGAAATTTCAGGTGTGTGACTTCCAAGTTCTTCTATAACCTTGTCTCCTTGATTTGCTTTGGGTGGGCTAGAGGTCTGAGAGTGCTTTTTATTCCTTCCTTTTGTTATTTATTATTTTTAAAATATATTTATACAGGGTCTATAGGGTCTCACTACACAGATCAGGCTTGTAGTGATCTTGTTTTCAGCCTTCCAATGCTGGGATTACAGATGCATGACATCATGCCCAGTCTCAATTGCCATCTTAGCACACCCTGGGGGCGGGGCTGGCATGGCAAGCCTGGGATGGAACCCTGGTCCCTGTGTCTGCCTAAGCAGGGGCTTTAATCTGCTTAGCTATCTGGCTGGCCCTCTATCCCTTTTGTTATTTTTGAAGCCTCAAATGTTCTCCCTAACTCTGCAGTGATGGTTATGGGGTGGGGTGTGGATGACCAAGGTTCTCAGGAGAGAGAGAGGGCAAGATAAGCTCACCAAAGCTCCCATTGAGTGGGGTTTAATGTGGCTTCCACCTCAGTAAGGGGGACAAGCTGAAGCTCCAGAAAGACCTGATAATGATGAGTTAAAGCTGAAGTTCTGCAAGGCTCTCTCACTGGTGGGTTTGTACAGGGTAGAGCTCATCAAGGCTCCTGCAGGTCCCTATGGCTGTCCTCCAGGCACATGGTTTCAGGTCCCTGCTGCAGTCTCCTGGATGATGATGGTTCCTAGGCCAGTATAGGCCCACTGGGTCCCCCTAGTAGTCCTCCAGGTGAGGATGGGTAGCCAGGACTCAGAGGAACTCCAGCCCCTGTGGGGGGGATGGGGCTAGCCTATCAGGTATCCCCGGGAAGTCTTCAGGGTGAGGACTGACTGTGACATGTTTCTTTTCCTTTTGTTCTTCTATGTATTGTGTACTTTATAAATTCTAGGACTGCAATTTTCTTTGGAAACATTCTTTGTTTCCAAATATTTTATTCTTTCTTTCTAAGTATCTATACTTAGATATCTATTTAAGAGATCTATCTATCTATGTATCTATCTATCAATCATTTATCTATTATCTATCTATCTATCTATCTATCTATCTATCTATCTATCTAGATGAAGCATACCTTGTGTGTATTCTTGTCTTTAATTTGCTCACAGAGTTGGCAAGTATGGTCATCTATGAGATTGTTATCTTTCATATAGATGCCTAACATGTTAAGCACAAATTCTTTAAATAACTCCTTATAGTAAGTTACAAGACCATTGATAGCAGCAGCCCCACTTCACACATGAGAAAACAGGCCCAGTAAATGTAAGGACATATGCTTAAGGTCCCACAGGCAGTTGACAGCACACAACAGCTGATCATTCCTCAGTCTACTTGTCTTAAACCTTACACTCTTTTCTCTTGGCTGTGCTATTTCCTTACTGCAGACCTTCTCTGGAAGCAGTACAAATCCATCAGTGAAATGAATGAGGAGCAATTATTTGCCTTACAAATGAACTCATTGTAGAGTTCAGGCAATGATCAACATTTAAATACACTTACTGCAGTGTATCGGGTTTCTAGGAAAGTATTATAAAATATGATGGTTTTATACAAATGATTGTTTTAGAGTATTTGGGGCTTCAAAAGTCCTTTGCTGTTTTCCCCTATGTGTTACATCCTAACATCTTGACTAATACCATGCATGGGTGGAGTGCTCACTGAGAACAGACTGTCACAGAAACTCTGGTGTTTTGGAGTCCTGCAGTGTGGCAGAAGGTGTTCAAGTACTGGCAGACAAATTGCGAAGTCACACCCCACCCTTCAGGAGCCCGGAAATGATTCTTAGCCAAAAGGCCGAGAAGCGATACAGGAAAGCACCCGCTAGAAAGGCAGTGTGCAGACAACTTCATCAGCATAGGGAGGTCTTTTCACTTATTTCTAGTAATGTCTAAATATGACTCTCAAGTTATAATAGAGAAGAGGCAAAAACAATGGAGTCAGAATAGCAGAACAAATACATTGGCTCTGGCTTGTTCACTTCAGACTTTGTTCAATCTTTACTGATTACTTCTGAGTTATTCTCAGTATTTTATTGAAACAGCCTCAAACTCCATCAGTGTCCATCTTTCCAGCTCTGCTGCTGAGAGGAAGGTCTGCTGCCAAGTCTCCCAGTGCCAAAGAAGCAGATGCTGCTGCCCAGGGTTCTTGCCCTGACATCTTTCTGCCTCCTGCCCCCTGCTTTTCCCAGCATGGAGGCCACTTCATTGTGACAAAGCCATGGGTGGGGGTGGCTTTGGTGCAGCAGCTTCATGTTGTGTTCGCCACTGGTGTGTGGAGAATCCTCCTCTCCCTTCTGTGTCACATGCCTAGAACATATGTAACTGTTGTCCTCAGGATCATTGTCTGTGGGCAGAAAGGCTGTCACCTTAGCACATGCCCAGTATCTGCCAGCTCCTTTGCCCTGTTGGTAAAGCTGCAGGAACTAACTGTCCAGTGCTTGTCTTGGCCTGCATCCACCCCTCAGGTGTGTGTGGGGTCCTTACGGAAGCAGCTGTGTGCACTAAAATCTTTGGGGATTCAGGCTTTTTTGCCCTCAAAACTCTGTTTAGTTGCTTCTTCTGTACTCCAATCATTTCCTTTTCACTTAGAAATATTCAAAGAAAACAGCTTGAAAACAGAGCCATAGTCCCCAGATACAACAGTCCTGCTTCTCAGGCTCCATGGTGTCTCTGTCACACATTTCTGTGTTGCTTAAGCAGGCCTGAGTCAGTGGCTGCCATTTCCAACAGAAGAATTAAATGGAGAAGTCTGGCGGGAAGCAGCAGTGATTTTGTCTCTAAACATAATTCTCTCCTTATGTTCCTAAATCTTTTCTTTTCTTTAGAGCTCTAATGTTGCCCTTGAACAGTCTTATCACAAAGTATAGCCTACATTTTTGCAGGTTAATTGAATATTAAGGACTTAATTGGTTTCTCTAATAAGATTTGTACTGAGCATTGTTAAATTAAACAATTTTTATTTTTAATTATTATAGTTAGCTCAACTGTATGTATTTGTGGCATACAACATGCCATGGTACCTATATTCAATATGTAATGAGCAAATCAGATTATCATCATGTGTGCCTTCATAAGTATTTACATTTCTGTGTTGGGAATCTGAACTCCTCTCTTCTAGTTTGTTATATTGTACATAAAACCTTCCTGTAAATAATAGTCATGTTACTGTGTGGCACAGCTCTAAACTTGTTCTTCCTGTTGTTTGACAATTTATTTTTTTCTGACATTTTAAAGTTCAACATCATCAGTCTCATGAATTATATCTTATAAACACTTAAGTAGAAATAATGTTCTTTTGATAAGCTACTCTCAAGACAACTGCATCCTGTGAGGGACAGTTGATTACTGTAGCAAGGGCTTGAGATGATCAGTTTAAGGTTGAAGCTTATCTGGGCTCTCCGTCTGGGAGATGCAGCCCATGCTTGTTGGCCCTGCTGTGTTCGGTACACCATGGCGGGAGCACAGTGCAGGTGAGAAGGAAGAGAGGTAGAAGAAGAGCTCTGCACAGCATCAGAGTGCAGCCCCACGCAGCTGAGAGCGCCCAGCACCTCTCCTGGCCCTGCCAACGCTCCATTCTGTGTGAGGGGCCTTTCAGATCCCAACTACAGCTGCTAACAGAACTGCAGTTTGGCCCAAGACGTTCTTTGCCTGAGTGACATTGCTTTGAACCTGCAGGATCTGCGTAATTATTCATCGCCTAAACACAGTACTATAAAAAGGCACTGAAAGAATATGAAGTCTATAAATATGGAGAACCGATAATAAAAATAAACTAAAGGAGGTTGGAGGTTTGATATCACTTTCTCTATTGAAGATAGGTTTGCAAAATTTTGTGTATTTGAACTATTTTTATAATAATTTTGGAAGTGCTGTAAGGAATATCAAACAGTATTCAAGCTAAAATTTGTAGAGAACCAATAAAAGTGTACTTGAATGGTATGAATTTTAGGAACATCAAATGTGTGTTCAGACACTAACAGATGAGATAAAAATGAATTTTTTTCTATCAGAATCTTCTTGGTAGTTTTTAAAAGTTTTGATACAGATGCCATCTTCTTCTTTGGATATCCTACCTTTATAGCAAACTGATTTCTAGGCGTACATTAAGAATAAATATTTAAATTCAATTAACTAGCATTTTAAAATTAATTTTATTGAGAAACAAATAGCAATGAGAGTTTCAAAGCAGGTTAGTAGGACAGTTACAATAATTAATATGTTGCATATTGTCTTCATAGTAGTTATTCAGAGTACAAGATGCAGACATGATATCCTACCCAAACACTATTAGTACAAATCTTTCTTCTCAGTGAATTAAGAGAAAGTAGCTGTATATCTATCCTATTTTATACATACAAATACAAAATGGTCTGTCATTTATACACCATTTTTTTTAGTTTTGTCAGAGATGGGTGTTCCATTGCCATTTAAACGTTGTAGGTGCATGAATTCTAGCTAACCAGTTATCAACTCAGATTTTAGAATGAAAAGAGAGAAGGCAAGGATAATGTTTACCCTTATTTTTGCTATAAGGCTATTGGAGATGTTATAATACCCATATTTTCATTAAGTGCTAGGCTTCATCACTTGAATTTAATTAAAATTAAGATTAACCAGGAAATTTTTACTTCCTAACTGCTGGATAGTGTTTAAATTTTTTTCCTGTATTTTAGGAAAGGGTCTACAGGGTGTTCAGGGTCTCACTACTAGATTGGACTTGTAGTGATCTGCCTGTTTACAACCTCCCAAGAGCTGGGATTACAGGTATGCACCACCATGCCCAGGCTCAATTGCCCTCTCAGCCTGCACTGGGAGCAGGTCAAACATGGCAAGTCCAGGAATCGAATCCCCAGCCTGGTGCTTTAACCTGCTGAGCTATTTGACTGGCCCTAAATTTGGACCCAAGGTATGCTCTCATGGCTTGCTGGTGACTGCTCTGCTAAGAACGTCCTCTTATTCTATGTTCTAAGCATAGTTTGTTGCTTTCATCTCTGTCATAATGACATTTTTGTGGAATACTTTCTACACACTACTTGTTTATCCATTTGAGTCCAGCTATAATCAACTTTGGCATACTGGAAACAATGCAGGATCACATGGCTGGAATGATCACAACTAATTTGGCCACTACATTAAAATATTCAAAACATCATGCTGTTGCACATTTACTAAAATTTAGCATAGATGTATTTATAGTTGTTCAATTAATGTAAAAATATACTGCTAGATATAGTTCACTGAAGCTATTAGCTTTTCTTTTTATTCAGTAAGCTGCACACATTTTGTCAGAATTATAAAAATTCTAAATTAATGGTGTACAAATTAATGATATGCCATTCAGATTATAAGTTCAGATATGCTCTAGTTTTTTTTCCTCTTCCTACACAGCATATTCTCTGCTTCCAGAAGTAAACTGGATGAAGTTCTTGTCACCCTCTTTATCTGTGTAAGCAAAGCAACAAGGAGCGTAATTCATTTTACTGTCTTGGGCAACTCCACTGAGTTATAGCATCATTGCGGCCTGGGCTTTTATGGCAGAGGAGGCCAGCTGTGAGGAGACAAAGCTCTCAGGGAGACAGAGTATGGAGAGGGAGGGAAATTGTCCTCTGCAGGTTTGTGCTCTGTGGTCCTCCAAGGAAAGGATGCTTAGCTGGTTGCAGCAGGTCTTGGTCTAGGGTAAGGGTCCAGCTAAACCACTCAGAGAAGACATTAACTGTGCTTGTGGTTCATACGATTGCATTTAATCTTCATACCAACTCTGTAAGACAGGTACTATTACTTGAATTTTATTAGTGAAAGAAATGTAGCTCAGAGAACTGATGTGATTCATAAGCAACAGAATATTAACCTTAATCCTGGTTCATTAGACTTTCATGGATGCATTCATGTCACACCTCCAAACAAGCCCCCTGTGTCACCAGCACAAGGTAGCTGCCATCTGGAGTGAGGGACAGCCTGTGCCTGCACAGCCAGAAAGGATGTGATGGCTCTCCTCTGTGATCAGCGAGAATACTGCTCTGCACTATGAAGCTCTCAACAGTGGTTTTTGTGTTTATTTTCAGTGTCACTGTTTCAAATTAGACTGCAGCTCCCGGAAGGCGTGACCTGTATTTGTTTCCCTCTGTACTTTACTTGAAATGTTTTCCAAAAAATACAAAAGTGTACCAATGTTTGTCCAATATAGGGTGAATAATTTTTGAAGTACTCTTTTCATTTTAATACAGTCTTAGATTTACAGAATGATTTTGAAGGTATATACTTCACATTCAATTTTTCTTATTAACTGTCATGGAACAATTTTCACAATCATCTAATTAATGTTGTTATTGACTACATTTCATGGATAATCTAGATTTTTTTAGCTTTAAACTTATTATCCTTTAAAAAATCTAGTTGTTGAGGTACCACGTTACATTATTGAGTAATGTCTTGTCTGGGCGATGGGAATTTCCGAGGCCTTTCCTGTTCTCAGAATACCAGCAGGAGCACATGTTATATATTGCTATGGTTTGAATATCTGTGCCTTCAAAATCATGTTGAAATTTAGCTGCCAGTGGAACCATATTAAAAGGTGCAACCATTCACAGGTGATTAGGCTACCCAGGTCCCCCACTTGGTGGTGGGATTGATGCCACTTACAAAGGGCAGGTTTGGTCCCATTTTTCCTCCTCTTGCTATTCTTGACAGCCTTTAAATGACAAACCTATTTCTGCTTCTGATATTCACCCAGTCTCAAGTATTCTGTAAAGGAACAAAAATGAACTGAGGTAGAAATTTTGCAAAATGTCTCTGAATTGGGGTTTGCCTGCATTTTCTCTTTCTTATGGTTGTACTGGCTAATGTGTTTTGGGAAAAATTGACCCAGAGGGGAAATGCCTTTTCATTAGTATATGCTTTCAATGCATGATAATTCAATTTCTCGTGGGGAGCTGGTACGAGGAATGATGTGTTTTAATTCCCCTTTCATCCTCTTCTCCCCACCTTCCTCCCTCCCTTCCTCTGTCAGTCCCCCTCCCACTTGAATAAGGTCTGTGTCCCTATTTTTGTTTTTCTTCTATTTTACTTTTTATTTATGTTTTGGGTTGCTCATATAAGAAACTTAAGCTTTGTGTCTGATTTATTGCACTTGATGTATGGACTTATTACCTATGTTAATTCTAATCACTGAGTTGAGGTAGCATTTTTAAGGCTTTTTCTTTTAAATTCTGTGTCTTTTTTGGGGTTAAGTAATACATGCAATATTAATAGAATATTTTAAAACATTCTTATTACATCCATGAAAAATTATATTACATAATATAATAACTAGGAAATAACAACAGTTAACACACTGTGTATTGAAATCTTATAAGAGCCAAAAAATTACTCAGAGTAGAAGTCAAAGGCAAAAAGCAATCTTACAAAGAAGAAACAAACAGGGGGCCGAGCGTGGTGGCGCATGCCTGTAACCCCAGCACTTGGGAGGCTGAGGCAGGAGGATTGTTGTGAGTTCGAGACCAGCCTGAGCTACAAAGTGAGCTTAAGGCCAGCCTGAACTGCATAGTGAGACCCTGTCTCAAAAAAACAGGAAAAAAAAAAAAAAAAGAAAAAAAAGAAACAAACAGCAGAAAATCTTCTTTAGAAAGAGCTAAGAAAGGCTAGTCAGTCATACAAGTGAAGCAAATTAGCTTATATATTAAAATATTTTTGAAATGACAGTAGAAAGTGGATAGCTATTATAGGCAATGGTGTGTTATGTCCCCCCACAAGTGCTATAACTACCATAATTATTTTTTTATTATTTTACTTTTTGTGTGCAGGATCTTACTACACAGCCCAGACTCATAATGATCCTCCTGATTTCTACCTTCCAAGTGCTGGGATTATAGGCATGTGCCACCACACCTGGACTCCATTGCTGGCTCTGTGCACCCAGGGGTGGGGCTGTCACAGCATGCAGAGCCAGGGATTGAACCCTGGCCCCTGCACTTACCTAAGCAAGCATTTAGTCCACTGAGCTATACCACTGGCCCTTTTTTGTTTGTTTGTTTTTTTAGGTTTTTTTCACACTAATTATTTTGAGTCCTTCTAAACAGTTTTGTTTATTCTTGCCAATTTATTGATTCAGTTATTTGTACTAAAGTGCACACGGATATTTATTTTCAACTTTGAGCTAAAATGCTACTGCATTTTTTTACTCAAATCATTCCCGTTTTGGCTGCAGGAAGCCCTTGTAGGGCCCTGTGGCCTCCTGACATAGTCCTGTGGGTGTGGAGTTGTGCTGTCCTGCTTTCCGGAACTATATGATCCATGCTCATCTTTTGCACTCGCTGCCCAAGTTCTAGAGCTGTTCTTTTCACCTAGGTGCCCCAGTCCCTTTACTGGAGAGTAGCGTTAGAAACCAGGATCCGGGCCCTGGGTAGGCTGAGGGCTGCTGGGCTGTGACTGCCTCTAGGCACCCCTTTCTCTGACAGCATGAGAAGCTAAATGATAAGGTCTTCATTTAAGACAGACATGTCTCTGTGTACACTTACGTAGGTTAAACATGAGTTTATACCGATGCTTGAGCTATTCCATGTGAACCACTCTACTGTCCTCTCTTTGCTCATCTGTAACAAACTGTGAGAAGCTTGGTGTTCACCATCTGCTGTGTTGCTTAATTGTCCAATTCCAGGATCCCTATAGTAACTTCAGAGTTGTTAACCTTTGCTTGTGGAAAATCTTGATTAGGTAGATGCGTGTCTTTGGACTGACAGCCTCTACTCATTTCCAGGGTCATTTATATCAGAGGCTAATACCCATTCGTTGATGTGGTTTTATACATTTATACATATTTAGATTCTTTTGGTACATTGACATGGGATCTTGGAATCCCTTGGCCTCCTTGATGATTTTACATATCTGCATCCAGCATAGTTCCCTGTGTGTAATATTCTATAGGCCTTCAAAATTGCACACTGTCATGTACACACTGTTAATGTCATAAAAAACTATAAAGTTTTCACTCACTTTATGTGTTCAGTCCTGCTCACTCTGCTCCCGAGCTAGCCTTACAGCAACCACAGGCTGTTGGTGGTCTACCATCCCCATAGTTTCATAGATTTAAATTGAGGTTCATTAAGAAAACAAAAGAATTAGTGAATGTGAATAGTTAGCAAGTCTTATTATGAAATTAAAATTCTATGAACTTTATTATACAGCATTATCATCAGTACCATCAATAACAAACTAGAGATCCACTTACTTTAGGAGTGATTTTGATATCTTCATGCTAAGGAATTGTTAAATTTCTGCCAGATGTCACTGAAGTTTTCTGTTTCGGTTCTTTATCCAGAGCCAGCCTCATATACTCTGCTGTACTTCATGTTAGTTGGGTTCCAGACTGTTTGTGTGGATGGATTGCTTTCTTCACTAGTTTTTGCATCCAATTGCACAAAATTTTCTATATTTCTTTTTGCAGTAGTCCAAAGTTTAAATGCAATTTTGAGTTCAAATGTATCTATTGTTGAGGCAATCTTTTTCATGTAATTCCTTTAGCTACATCTGAAGCTCTGCAAAGCAGCAGATTTAGCTTTTTGTATCTCTGTGCAGCATTGTGTTCTGATCTGTGATGGAAAAGCTTAGACTTTTACTCCATAGAAGGAAGAGAGCTGTTGCCCAAGAAGGCAGAACTGAAAGGTGTTTCCTAAAGACACAGAGGTTTTCTTCAGACATTCATGGTCTCCACTGTGCTATCTGGAATGGGTGACACCAGAATAATTTCTTCCTGCTAGAACGGCAATTCTGAGTCCTCCCCCATCTCTTTCCCTAGGGTTCGGATGGAGGCCTCCACTGAGCTCCATCACCAGCCCTTTGTATTTTGAGAAAGAATTTTTCTAAGTTGCTAAGCTGCTCTGGCCATATTTGAAGTGGCAGTCTGCCTGCCTTCACCTCTTGGAGTGTTGGGCTTTCAGGTGCACTGGGTGCCTTGCTCCTGCCCTCTTAAGGGCAATACCTAAAGACAAACTATGCTAGCCAGTGGGATTGCTCTAGGATCTGCCACTTCAGTGTGCTTGCCCCTGTGTGGAAGGTAGATCTCAGAGGCTTGACTTCTGTATCATCCATTCTATTTCCTTTCAATAAACAGAAATACTGAGTGGCAGTCTCCAAGAATTTATGTATTTATTTATATGTAGTTAGTACAGGGTCTACAGGTCTCACTACACAGATCAGACTTTAGTGATCCTTCTGTTTTCAGCCTCCAAGCACTGGGATTTCAGGCATGCGCAAGCTTGCCCAGTCTCAATCAATGTCTCAGTGTGCGCTGAGGGTGGGGCTGGCATGGCACACCAGGGATTGAACCCTGGTTCCTGCATCTGCCTAAGCAGGTGCTTTAATTTGCTGAGCTATCTGGCTGATCCTCCAGGAGGTCTTCCTCTCTGCCTCATGGTTCTCAGGCTCTTAGATCCATCCTTTGCAGCTTCCTTATCTCCTTTTCCCATGTAGATCCCTCATAGCCAGGAGCATCTCCACTCTCACTGCTACTCACAAGTAGAAGTGGAAGAGCTGCAAGGAGGGTTGACAGGCAGTGCCAAGAGAATAGAGAAGTGTCAAACATTTATCTATGAGGTACACATAAAGATAACCTAAAACCTTTTTTTTTTCATTTCTTAGCCCATGCATTTCCCTTCCTGATTTTGTCAAAGTACTGGGAATTTCCCAAAGTTATTAATCTCTTAGGTTTAGGTATGAAAGTCTTATATAAAATGTTGGCCCTGTTTAGGTACAACAGCCACAGAAAATTAAACTCAGGTTAATTTATCAGTTAAATTATAGTAATTTATCAGGGGAAGATAGCATTCATGAGGGAATAAGTTATGAGACAGATGAGATTTAATGTGGGAAGAACAGTGGTTCTTATGTTAGTAGTTATGAGCTCCTCAGGGAGTAGTTTAAAAGCTATAAACCTTCCCACAAACATGTACATACAATGAAAATGACTTTTACAACTGGGTATGTCGAAAAGTAAAAACCAGATAAAAATGTTGGAGGGACAAATGGGTCCTTAAATTACCTAAGAATTATATTCTGCATGGTTGCAAGATATGTTGCTGATTAGTAATTAACAATATCAAAACTTGATTATTACTTTTTTTTGGCAGAACCAGGGATTGAACTCAGGCCCTTGTGCCTGCCAGGCAAGTGCTTATTGTACTGAGCTATCTCCCTGGCCCTTGATTTTTAATCAAAAAATAGAAAGAAAAGAATGACTAAGGGCTGATATCTGGCTCTTCAAAGCACTCTACCTTTGAACGAAGTATTAAATCTTTGGAGAAGAATGGGAAATAGGTATAAATTTTAAAGCTTGCCCATATTCCTGTCTGGCTTTCATTATTATGTCCCTATAATTGTAATACATACTAATAAATGTGTGGTTTAGGGTTAAAAATAGTGAGAAGGCAAGGTTCCAAAATCAGAGTGTGTTACATTTGTGTGCAATGAGTTTCCACTATATACATATAAATGACCTATTATTGGAAACAGTTGTCATTGCAGATAGGTGAGAACAGGAAACAGAACAGCTGGGAAAGAGTAGGAAACAAAGTTTCCGAAATGTGCCCAAGAGTCTGAGTGTTGTTAAGAGGACCATGCTGAAGCCCACTGAGGCCCCCAGTTTTGTCTTGGGCCAGCCCCAGCTAGAGGCCACCTCAGAGCTTGTATATCTTCTTGACTCAGTTTTGGCATTTCATATAAATCTAGGAAATTGTCCACTTTTGTGCTTTCCATTCTGTGAGAGTAAAGATTTTGGAAGTAGAAATTGATCTTCTGAATTTCTCTAGGTCTGTAGTGATTTCACCTTTTTCATTCTTTCTTGCATGAATTTGGGTTTTTAATTTCCTTTTTTTGATTAGATTGGCTAGGAGTTTATCAATTTTATTTATCTTGCAAAGATCCAACTCCTTGATTTATGTATTCTTTGTATTGTTTTCTTCATCTCCAATGCATTAATTTTTATTCTAATCTTTATAATTCGCATTCTTCTTTGGGCTTTAGGCTTGACTAGGTCTCCTTTTTCTAGGAATTTGAAGTGCAGCATAGAATCATTTGTTTGGGCTTGTTCTGTTTTCCTAATGTGTGAGTTTACAGCTATAATTTTTCCTCTAAAGACACCTTTCATAACATCACACAGGTTTTGGTAAGTTGTATTTGCATTTTTGTTTGATTATAAATATTTTTTAATTTTGTTAATTTCATCTGTGACCCGCTGGTTGTTTAGGAGGTTGTCATTTAATTTCCATGTGTTTATGGTGTTTTTGCAGTTTCTTTTGTCAGTAATTTCTAGTTTTATTGCACTGCATGTCCACCCATGTTTACAGCAGCATAATTTGTCATAGCTAAATCCTGAAAACAACCCAGATGCCCATCAATCAACTGAACAATGGATAAGGAAAATGTGGTATTTTTACACAATGGAGTATTATTTGGCTGTAAAATATATTTGAGTCTTTTGTCAGTAAATGGATGCAACTAGAGAACATACTCTTAAGTGAAATAAATCAGACCTGCATGTACAAACATCATACTGTCTCCTTAGGGTGAGAACCTGAACAAGAAAAATTGAATCTAAAGGGAACAATAGATACTGGGAAAAGGGAATGATTTTATTCAAAAGGAAAGAACCACTGAGTTGAGAAGGACAGGAGAGGGAGTGTGGGAACAGCATTTATTTATGTATGTAAGCAGAATGGTTTGGCCAACTGTACTGTGCATTTGTGCTGGTCTATGGAAAGAGATAGTTAATGCTTTAGTTTATTTTGTCTCCTTTTTTCAATTGTTTATACTTTTTCTCTTCTTAATTTCTTAAACATTTCTTTCTTCTTCCATTTCTACATGCATATATCTGGAAAGATGAATAACTGGTTGGAAGACAACACTGTATTACAACAACTATGAAATTCATATTACTTTGTTAAGTGAAATTCTGTATCACTTGTAAGTTTTTCTGTTTTAATTCTAATTTGCAGTCTCCCCTTTGTTCTGCTTCAATGGCTTCTTTCCTTGCTCCAGCTCCCACCCCTTCAGGCTGATAGAAGCCACCAACTGGATAAAGGGAGGGCACTGCACAGCCTGATCACCACTTTTTGGCTCCTCCAGGGCGGTTGTTATTTTTTTATGTGGTTTCTATGAGTGAGTCATATTTTTAGTTGGAGAGGTTTGTGACCTTAAGGACAGAGGAAAAATAGAAATTAAAAAAAGGCAGTGAAGAACTTTAAAAGTCAAAATTTCTTTAAATAGCACTGACTGTCTCCAATTTCACTCTTTTCTACAAAGTCTCCCTGGTTAGACAGAAGGCAGATAACTATTCTCTCTGGCCTGATGACCTCACACTTCTTTTTTGGCACAGGGTTATGGTTAATAAATGTTCTTAGTATCTAGGGAGATGATTAATTCATTCACTGAAATCAGTCTGTATATTTGTTGAAAGTTAATTGCTGACTTAAAAGTTGTGGTCATTGCAAAAGTCATAATTTCTTTATTGGTACATAAAAGTTCATCTCTACCTCTTTCTGTATTTCCTCACTTGGTAAAAACAAAGAAATGGAAATTTACTAGTTGTTTGTTTACTATAATGATTTCATGAGATAGTCATTACTTAATACCTGTGAACATTTTAATCAATACTATTTTACTTCCATTTTCTAGGTAAACACTTCTACATTTTAGAATTTTTTATTCTTATTAGCACCTCCCGCCTGTGACTCAGAATCCTGATGGAGCAAGAAGCAGCAGCACACATGTATTTGTGCTGAAGTTACTGGAGAATTTCACACAGGAAAGACTGAGCATGGAGTAGTCTACAGCTAGCTCTGATAGCTACTGTAATATAGTTCTACACTTTTAAATTATACTCTCAGGTGAAAATTTTTCTCGTTTTCTGAAAACCATCTCTATCTGATTCATATATAAAGTCTGTGAGATTCTTAGCAAAGCTATGTAATCTGCAATCAGAATGATTTTTGTGCTCAAGTTGGTGCTTTTCAATTTGTTTTCCAAATGTAAAATGCTAGTGTACAAGGTTGATAAGGATGGAGATTTTTGTCTGTTTTTTTACCGTAGCCACACATACACACACACACACACACACACACGATCCAAATCTAGACAGAATGATTTTGTTTAACCATCTAATGAGAGAATCAGTGTAGGTTCTACCTCTCTCAAATATCTTAGATGTCTATTAGTAATTCTCAGAAGTGATGAGAAAAAAATATTTTGAGAGCTGGCTGTGCCTGGCATTGCACTGGGCCTTAGGGCTTTGGGGGTTAATAAGTTAGTCATGTTGCTGGCCATGGAATTCACCTATAGTTTAAGAAGAAAGACTGATATTCAATAAGTAAATACAGCAGCGGTAGTTATTTGTGAAAAAGAATGAATATTGCATAATGACAGTTCTGACAGGACCACAGCATGTGAGCAAGACAAACATTCCTAAAGCAAGAGTCACAGAACAGGAAGACATCTTCAAAGAGAAGGCAGTATTTTAGATAAAGGAAGTACTGCCCAAGTCCTTCTGATGCTTTGCTGGTCCTCCATCTTTTTCTTCAGATACAGAGTGAGTTATGGTTATCTTGGGGTTTTCATATTTTTGGCCCTGAGATGCAGCTTGGGAACCCAACCTGAAGAGGTCAGCAAACAACTTGTTGTGAAGTTCTTTTATGGAAACATCCACTTCTCTTTCGGGCTGCCAACTGCTATGCATCTTCCTACATCAGCATATTTCCTCAGTCATCTTCAGCAGTTGCCTCTGCCTACAGAAGCTCAGTTAGGCCCATAAACATGTACCTTTGCCCAAACTTCAGTCCAAGGATGAGGGGCACTGCCACTGCCTGAAAGCTTCATGTTGTATGCATATTTTCCCAAGGAAGCAACTTAGGTATTGTACTTATCAATTTTTAACTGTACTCGAATGCAAGGGAAAATATAGGAAAAGAGCCTGTTGTTGTAGGTCTTTGTTTGCTTGTTATTGCTGTCCCTTAGAGTGATAGAATGGAAAAAACCTTAATATCAATTAATTTTATTTCTTATGAGGCAATCTCATGATATAGTGCTGGCCTTGAACTCATGGGGTCCTCCTACCTCAGCCTACTGAGTGTTGGGATTACAGATGTGCACCATCACCCCCAGCTAGGCTCACTCTTAAATGAAACATCTAATTCAATTACTTTATTTTTACGCCAACTATAAGAATGAAGTTATGGGTATTTTTAGTGATAAATTACTCCAGAATTAATATAACTTGCAGAAATTCCTTTTACAAATGTAAAAGCTGAAGCACCTGCTACTGCCTCTATGGAAAAGAGTAAAATCCCAATTGCAGCCAAGCCTATGACACAGTTAAGAGCTAAGATCTCAGAGTCAGCCAGATTTGGGTTCAAATCTACTTTCTGCTTCTGATGAACTGTGTACTTTGGGACAATTATCTGACCATTTTATGTAACTGTTTCTTCACTGTAAGATGAAGAAACTTACACTTTATGAAGAGACCCAGTTTCTCCTGAATATTTGATAAATAGTGGTCAATGCTTACTGCTCAAAACAAAGCATCTAATCATAAAGTCTGTGAGAACACGTTTCATGACTTCTTTAGGTTTACATCCTTTACAGTACTTAGATGGTAGTGTGTATTAGACAAGTACCCAAGGGTTGTATACAAATGATTAACAAAAAGTGAAATAGCAAGAAAAGGGGTCAACTTGTTCTATGAAGTAGCTTCATGTCAAGGCAAGTCAATTATACCTCCTGAATCTTAGCTATCTTACTATAAAATGGTTGCAATAGAAATGTTCCTTTGCAGCTGAATATTTTTGTGAGGATTCTGCTCCATAAGAATTGTGATACAACCTTTATAGAGAATATTTATGGGCCTAAGAATGTTTTATCATTAATAATCCAGCTTTTAAAACATTCAGGTATCTTATTTGGGTACTTAAAATGCATGGGCTGGGAAATGACTTAGTAGAATAAGTGCTTCCCTGGCAAGCACAAGGGCCTGAGTTCAATCCTTGGTTCTGGAAAAAAAGGAAAGTGCATTTCTATACATGTTAGTATGGAGTTCAGCATGATATTTAGCTGTATTTCAAAGCATTCTTGAGGAGATAAATTAGAAAGTTCATTATATTTTCTTAATCAGCCTAAGACTGATTTCCTTTGGTACTGTTTCATAGGTAGCATAAGGCCAGCGTTGAGTATTGGTTCCCCAAGTAGAAGCAGACACATGGCAGGAGGTGGAGGAGCACAGTTCAATTTCACTTGTTGTTCCTAGTGTGTTCAGCTTTCTTCCTGGAGTGTTTCCAAAAATCTTTGCTTCTTGTTCATCTTAACTCTGTTCAGTATCTCAGCTTCAACCAAATGAAGTTAAAAAAAAATGTAGTAGCTCGTGAGGCATGGTTCCAGTTCTACTTGATAAGATAGTGATAAACCTACACTCATATTCATTTAACTCTATTGATTTATCAGCATTTAAATAAGTCAATGCAAAAACTTAGGCCATGAAAATAAAGGGGAAAACCTCTAGAGGTCTTAAGTGCTACTGGAGTTTTTGTTTACATCCTCCACAGAAATTCTAAGGGTTCCAATATGAATATTAATTAAATCCAAGAGTTGTAAACAATTAATTATTGTGAACTGAATTATTACTTTCACCAGTGGCCACCTTGAATTTCCAAAGAATGTGGCAAGCTTCAGTTAGGTGAAGTGGAAGTGGACCAACAAGTGGAAGAGTGAGTGCATGAGCATTTTTTCTGGCAATAGGCAGAATTTTATTTTATTTTATTTTTATTTATTTATTTATTTATTTATTTATTTATTTTGTCTTTTTGAGACAGGGTCTCACTATGCAGTTCAGGCTGGCCTTAAGCTCACTTTGTAGCTCAGGCTGGTCTCGAACTCACAGCAATCCTCCTGCCTCAGCCTCCTGAGTGCTGGGATTACAGGCATGCGCCACCATGCCCGGCTAGAATTTTATTTTAAAGACTAGTGGTTCAAACACTATTGCTTGAAGAGCTCTGGAAGATATAAGATGTAGTAACATCTGAGGTTTATACACATAAACAAAGGAACTGCAGGCCAACTCACAAAGGAATTTTGATACGCAGTCAAGACAGAAGCTAAAGCACATGCTACAGGAGTGACCTAATGGGTTTATTTGGACCATACTCTCACCCTCCGACAGACACAAAAAGACCTCAATAAGCAGCTGCCTTGTGCACACAAAATTCTGGCTTCACTTTCATTCTTGAAACTATACCTTATGTAAGGTGAAAAAAAATCTGTTTTGAAAAACTCCAGAACCTGGGCTACTAAAAAGGAAAAAATAAATTTTAATATAGTAAGCAAGTTTAGTAAAACCATGTGTATTTTCTGTTAATGACATGATACATTCCAAAGACTAGAAGACAAAAGCAAATTCTTAGAAAGAGGCTACACACACACACACACACACACACACACACACAGCCCAAGTTTTATCCTTCCCAGTCAGAAGTGGAGTTTAGAACAAATCAATAAGCCTTACTCCAACACAGGAAGCCTTCCTCCCCATTTACTTTGTGAGCAGAACATAAAACACATACTTTAGTGAGTTTGAACATTAAACAAAATCACTGCAGTGCACATTTTGATGGGTTACTTCAGTGCCCAACTTGGTCCAGCTTAAACAAGTTTGTAGATGCAGTTTGTAGGTATTTTATAGGGTTGTTCAGTAACAAGCGATTCATTGTTATTATTCTTCCAAGTGGAAGTTCTTTTGGCTCAAGTAAGCCATTAAGGTTATAAGGACCTCTCTTTAAAGGGATTCTCAGATGAAGCTACATTAGTGAGAAACCTTACAAGTCAAGATGACTTAGTTCCTTTTGAGCAAAATGCTGATTTAAACATACAATGTCTGTTCTCAGAACAGGTTGACTGTTGCCCCATGAAAAAAGCCAAATCTTTGTTGACCAATATAATTTAATAACTAAGTCAACAAAAAATAAAATATAGGGCTGAGGGTGAGGCTCAGTGGTACAGCATTTTCCTAACATGTGTGGGCCCTAGGTTTGATGCCTAGAACTGAAAAAGAAAAGAAAAAAGAGCAAAAACAAAACAAAAAACAAAAAACCAAACAAACAAAAAAAAAATGCACACACAGACACCTTGAAATACTATAAAACATGGTATAGAGATCTGCCCAACCCCAGGCCCCATGAGTGTGTGGGAGAGCTTCTGCTCTGTCCTGCACCTGCTGGGCCAAGCCCATGCCAGACGTGTGAGAGAAACCTTTCCCCATATTCTGAGGACTTCCACCACCCCTCTAGAGTCAGAATATCCACTCTGCACTCCTCAACCAGCCCAGTACAGGCCCAGAGAGTGTATGGGAGAGCTTCCGGTTTCCCTGCACCCAAGGGACCTCTCTGGACCAAAACTCATGCATACCTCCTGGGTGAACCCCTGTACCATGTCCTTGGGACCCCTCCACCCCTCCAGATCCCCCAATCCCAAGCCCACCCAGTGAGGGAGAACTTCTGGGATGCTTGTGAGACCCCCAGATCCACCCCAAGCTCAGGCCTGGCTCCTGTGTGGGAGAGCTTTTGCACTCACCTGTGCCCCCTGGGCCAGAGGCACAACAGAGGGGAACCACAGTTTCACTGTTGGGCCAGTGGGACACAACAGGTTCACTTCCAAGGGCTGCAGCAGGAAGGAGCTGAACACAACAGTTAGATCCAAGCCAGGCATAACTGGATAAACTCAAACCTAATACAGCTGCACCCGAATTTCAGTAGATGCTAAGGTTATAACTACACCAAAGGTCAGAGGTCAGTGCTATATGAAATGATAAAGACAAGGAGCAAAATGCAATCTTAGGTCTTGAGTGCCCCCCTCAGAACGAGTGCAGAGGACACTAGCTCAGCTGAAATGTATGAATCAATAGCGTCAGAAGTAAAGAAACACCAGCAGAAAGGTATAGAGGAAATCAGAGGAGAATCAATTTCTGAAATTAAAAAAAAAGAAATCTCTGAATTCATAGTATCTGTAATAAAAGATCAAATACAGAAACATATGGAGGAAACCCAATCTGAAAAAAAGCTCTGCAGTAAAAGAATTAATAACATCTTCTAAAGAAGACATTGATAAAAAAGAGGCGCTTAGAAAAATGATGGATTCCTTGAATGAGCAATACAGGAGCGAAATAAATAACATGAAGCAGAGTCAAAGAGATACAGAAGAACTTCAAATCTGAAACACAAGCCTGCAAAACTGTGTGAAAGGAAGACAGAGTTTCAGATCTTGAAAACACTGGTACAGTTAGTGAAAAGGTAAGAAAGGATCTCTTAAAAACAACTAGGGTGCAGGGAAAAATAATTCATCACCGACAACATGATGCAAAGATGAACAATGTGAGACTAATGTGAGGCATCAATGAGAAGGATGGAGTCAATACAAATGACATAAAAAGAATATGGGCAGAAGTAATAGCAGAAAACTTTCCAAATTTAATGAAATAATCTCACATTCACGTAACTGAAGCATACAGAGCTCCAAATAACTTCAACCCAATTAAATACACACCAAGACACAGAAATCCAGCACAAGAATAATACATTGAAAGCTGTTAGAGAAAAGAAGCAGATCACATTCACAGGAAAACCCATCAGAGTTACAGCTGACTTCTCTTCACAAACCATGAAAGCAAGAAGAGCATGGAGCAGAGTACTTCAAGTCCTCTATGAAAACAAATTCCAGCCCAGACTACGATACACTGCAAAACTCTCTTTCAAGTTTGATGGAGAAATGAAATATTTCCATGACAATGAACAACTAAAGAATTTCATGATGACAAACCCAAGCCTACACAGACTACTGAAAGATGTTCTAGAGAGGTACAAAAATGATTAGAGCTCCACAAACAAGAACAGAAGGAACCCACTAAATAGGGTAAACAATTAAACAAAAGACAAAAAGGGATAAACAACAGATAAATAACATGTCACTTGTAAATCAACACATCTCAATTATAACCATCAATGTAAATGGACTCAATTCATGAATTAAGAGAAATATACTGGCACAATGGATTAGGAAACAAAATCCAGCATTATGCTGTATACAAGAAACACACTTAACTCATAAAGAAATTCACAGGCTGAAAATCAAAAGAAGGAAAATAATAGTACATGTCCCAGCACCTCAGAAAAAAGCAGGGGTAGCAATCCTGTTTTACAACAGTCTCAACTTCAAACCAAGAATGATCAAAAAACACAAAGAAGGCCACTATATATTGGTTAGGGGAAAAAATGGTTAGGTAACACTCATAAATGTATATGCACCAAACACAGGAGCACCCAACTATGTAAGACAAATCTTAACAGGACACCTTAACACCCCCTTATCTCAAAAAGATAGACCAACCAGACAAAAAATTAGCAAAGAAGTAGCAGAACTTAACCAGAGCTTGGAGCAAATGGACCTGGTGGACATATACAGAGTGTTTCACCCAACCACAGTTGAATACACTTTTTTTTCAGCTGCACATGGGTCATTTTCTGAAATAGACAATATACTAATCCATAGGTTGTGCTTAAATATATTCAAGAACACAGAAATTATCCCATGCATATTATCTGACCACAGTGCAATGAAGCTGGAAATAAACAACAAAAGAAACCAGCAAACTCCGCTAAACTCATGGAAATTAAAAAACACCCTACTCAGCAACCAATGAGTCACAGAAGAAATTAAATAAGAAATTCAGCAATATCTACAATTCAATGAAAATTCAACCACGACTTACCGGAATCTATGGGATGCAATGAAAGCAGTTCTCAGAAGGAAATTCATAGCTATGAACTCACACATTAGGAAAACAGAACGGGAACAAATAAACACCCTTACGCTGCACCTCCAACATCTAGAAAAGGAAGAGAAAACCAAACCCAGAGCATAAAGACGGGAAGAAATCATAAAGATTAGAGCAGAAATTAATTCAGTTGAGACAAAGAAAACAGTTCAAAGAATTAATGAATCAAAAAGCTGGTTCTTTGAAAGATTAAATAAAATTGATAAGCCCCCAGATAACCTCATCAAACAGAGGAAAGAAAAAATTCAAATACAAGCAATAAGGAATGAAAATGGTGTAATCACAACCGCCCCGGTGGAAATTCAGAAGATTATCAATATCTACTTTGAGAATCTTTACACTCACAGAAGAGAAGCCACAGATGAATTGGAAAGATTCCTAGAAAGGTACAAATTACCAAAACTGAATCAAGAAGATACAAAAATTATCGAGAATCCGATAACACCCAATGAAATACAAAATGTAATAAAAAAAACCTGCTGACAAAGAAAAGCCCAGGTCCTGATGGATACACAGCTGAATTCTACAAGAAATTTACAGAAGATATACTCCTCATACTCTTTAGTGAAATTGAAAAGGAAGCAGTCCTCCCAAAATCATTTCTGGAGGCAAGTATTATACTGATACCAAAACTAGGGAAAGACAGCTAAAAAAGAGAACTATAGGCCAATCTCTTTCATGAACATAGATACAAAACTCCTCAGTAAAATCCTAGCAAACAGAATACATCAAATCATCAAGAAGATCAAACATCATGACCAGGTAGGATTCATCCCAGGGATGCAAGGATGGTTCAGTATTTGAAAATCTTATTAATGTTATACATTAGAAGTTATAAAGAACTAAAAAACATTAGGGCCCCTAAATTTAAAGCCCCAATCCAGAAATGGGAATCCAAGATGAATACACACTTCTCAGAGGACAAAATTAAAGAAGCAAATAAATATATGAAAAAAATATTCTACATCACTAGCCATCTGTGAAATGCAAATTAAAACAACACTGAGATACCATCTCACCACAGAAAGAATGGCTATCATAAAGAAATCACCCAACAACAAATGTTGGAGAGGATGTGGAGAAAAGGGAACCCTTCTCCACTGCTGGTGAGAATGCAGACCGACTGGTACAACTATTATGGAAATCAGTGTGGAGGCTCCTTAAAAACTAGGACTGGAAATCCCATTCAAGCCAGCTATCCCCTACTGGGAATTTTCCCAAAGCAACTGAAAATGTCATATTATAGTGATATATGTGTGCCTATGTTTATAGCAGCACAATTTGTGATAGCCAAATCTTGGAACCAACCAAGATACCCATCATGTGAGGAATGGTTGAATAAGATGCGGTATTTTTATACAATGGAGTATTACTCAGCTATAAAGAACGATAAACTCGAAACCTTCATATTTAAGTGGGTGCTACTTGAAGGTATACTTATAAGCTAAGTAAATCAGACCCACATGTGTAAATATTGTATAGTCTCCCTAGTATAATAACTCAAAAGAAGAAATACAAATAGAAAGGTATAACAATTAAAAGGAAAGCAAAAACTTGAGGATTGGACATTGAGGAGAGAGCAAGGAGAAAAGCTAGGAAACATGACAGGGGCAAAGCCATGCATTTATATGCACAAGATGGGTAAGGCAATGATCCTGAGAAACATGAGCAGGTTTTTGAAAGTAGAGGTTAATTGGTAGGATTCTTACCCTGACTAACTACATGAAACCTGTGAACCAAGTAACTGCACCGAAGATAGCAATGTGTAATAGAAGGGTCATGCTTGGAATGCCTGTCATTCTGGTCAAAATATGTACTTTTTTCATGACATACCAATTATTACCATACAATCCCTTAAATTAAGGGTAATAAATGAAAAAAAAAGACACAAGAAAAAAATGTCACAGGACTGTCCTGCTACAATGCTATATATGGTTAGATTTTTAAATTTCTGTGTAAAAATATGTGTTTATTCCTACTTTAAAAATTTTTTTTCTTCATATTCTGTATGGACTTAAAGTTTAACATACCAATACTTGATGGAAAATACCTGTTCCATATTATGCCTAAGATGATTGATACTTAGAGAGATGGTTAGTGTAAAGTGAAATGCATATGTTGCAAGGTAATAATAAGCTTCTCTTCTGGAGGGTTAACAACCTAAATTTGCATATCAAAAATTGGAGAAAAGGAAGGGCTACAAGGTAGCCAACATTTTGGCCCTAGGCTTTCAAGGTCAGCAAAGACTCAAGACATAATAGAACCTGTACTGTAACATCATGGAATGTAGTTGCATCTCAAATTTTCTGATCAATGAGATTATGGGCCACAGAGGACAGTGATCTTGATGTAGAGTGTGCCTAAGGAGAGTCACATGGAGAGAAAACATTCTCTCAGGCTTTCACAGGGAGCAAATTGGTCAGCCAATGGCTATGACTCATCCACATGCTGACACTGACAAAGGATCTACAAACTGTGGTACAGGGTATCAGGGTAAATCCTGAGGGGATTCGACTGACCTTATCAGATACAAAAGTTACATTTCTAGTTATATAGGTCTCACTTTATCTTGGTCTTAATCATCCAGCAGAAAAGTATAAAAAGGAGGTATATAAAAGAAAACCATATTAATATGCTGAGCTGTGAAAGGCTCAAGTCAATAATTTCTGTGGGCAACCCAGTCCTATTATGGACTGCTGGACTGTATTGGATTGTTTTACTGAATTCATGCACCTATAGTCCAATCTCTGATAGGACTAAGCAAAAAAAGGAGATATAAAGGAAGGACCATTTTGTATTTTCATATACAGAATTGTCAGGATAGATATATAGCTATTCTTGCTTAATTTAATGAGTAGAAAGATTTGTGCTAATAGTATTTGGACAGGATATCCTTTATGCTAGTTATACTATGGATAACCACTAAGAATATAACAATGTACAGTGTATTAATTATTGAAACTGTCCTATTAATCAGTTTTGAATCTGTCTCATTGCTATTTGTTTCTCAATAAAATAAAAAAAAATCTAAAAAATAACTTGACATAATGTCAGATGTTATGGAGTGAGAAAGAGTTCTGCTTTGTTTTCAAAAAAAGAAATGTTAACAGGCTTTCACGGAAAAACTAGCCAGAACTCTTTTTTTAAATTTATTTATTTATTACAGTGTCTTGCTATACATCACGGACTGGGGGGGGTCAGCTCAGCCCTCACCCGGGGGAGGGGCTGGCATGGCATATGGTGCTGGGGATCGAACCACGGTCCCTGAGAGGCGCTTTAGACCGTTGAGCTATCTTGCCAGCCCCCCAGCCAGAACTCTTAGTGTGAGCAGCACCACACAAAGTCCACAGCACAGGATGCCACACAAGAATGAGTTATATGTCAGCAACAGCAGGAGGGCAGTTGGCTGGGAGCATCTAACTATCTAACTCCAGCCACTGAGGTCCCAGGTCAGGAATACAGAGCAGGAGAGACCAAAAGGGGGAGAAAGAGAGAGAGAGAGAGGGGTAAAAGGGGGGTGAGAGAGAGAGAGAGAGAAGAGGCTGCATGCAGGGGTCTACTATAGACATGATATTCAGCATCATAAAAATAATGTCCGAAGAGTTCCCTAGAGGGGGTGAAACCTGCTTTGTACTGTTAAGCTTAGGAAAACTTAAGAGTGGAACAAATTCACTTGTAAGTATTGCATCTCCCATACTTGAGGGACAAACACGCTTAATCTGATGTATATGTTAAGAAAATACTGTGTACACAATACGAGTAAAACAAAATGCAAAAAGCTAAATGATAGAAAATTTAAACCTCAAAAACTGGAAAAAAATGGCTTGTTTCATAGCTAAGTAGCTGTGATTCTGATAATGATATGTAACATTATCCGTAGAAAAAAAAGGCCAAGCAAAAAATCTATATTTTTAGTACTTGGGTTTGTTACCTCAAGGTGAGAAGCCCAACCCTTTGAGGCAAAAAGAATGCCAATGTGACCCAACTTCTCAAGGCTTCTCTGCCGAAGCTCACCAGTGTGCAGCTCCTGGATACAGATGGAGGTTACGTGCACTCGGATGGTGCCATCTGCTGCCATGACATGTTTGATTTCCTGCATCTCACAGGAGGGGGTTACGCAAAACTTTGCAAACCCCTCCATGAACTGATCATGCAGTTGCTTGAGGAGACACCAGAGGAGAAACAAACCACCATTGCCTGACTGACTCACATCAGTGTTAATAGTGTCCGAGCTTCCTCAGATCAGTTACATCACTGGCACTACAGATCATGTTTCTTAGGACACTGAACTGTAGGATGTTCCTGGATGCTCCTATCTAGTGTTTGAAGGGCAGGAGGGATTTAAGCTGGTCCAGTATATGGGAGGTTTATTTGACACAGGAAAAATTAGCCAAGGAATATTGTTGTTGAATTCATTTGAACCAGAAGGGACTTTTCAGTTGTATATGTGACACCTTCATTGAATTTCACTTTTTTCCTAGAGCATCATCAAACAAAACCCCAGCTTCTGCGCCTGCTTGCAGGTCCTTTAATCCACTAGTTATTTGGTTGGCCCTGATAATTTTTTTAATAAATAAATAAATGAGGTACAGAGTGCCAAGGTGACCCAACTTTGACCCTCACCTTGTGGTAACAAACCCAATACAATGATTCTGGCTTGTGCTGTCTTGTGTTAATAAGCTGCACAATGGGCTCGATACCTTCTGCTGCTTCCTCTGCTGTATTTTCATGGTTGTTTGTTCCTACCCAGACAACAAGGACCTTTGGTTTAATGTTCTCCATTCTTTAGTCTCCATAGAACACGTCTTGTTGTATCTCCCCCAGTTCCAAAATTAAGTACATGAAGTGAGGAAGATAGTTCTCTCCATTTCTCACACTGCTGCATGAACTATACCAGGGAGCCCCCCACAAATAGCACATCAGGCTGTCTTTACAATCCAAGACAAAGCTGAGACATTCACTGTCATCTTGAATATCCTCTGCTGCATGGGGAACAGCAGCTGGGTTCGAATCTCCTTGGCTCCTTCTGCACTCATGTAGCTGGTCAGTGCCAGCCCCAAGTGGCTGCAGAGTTGGCAGGTGCCACTGGTTTCTTGCTCAGTCCCGGTGGCCCTGCTGTAGTGTGTCCCTCCTCCGACCTCAGCAGCAGTAGCAACAGCAGCAGCAGCAGCAGCAGCAGCAGCAGCAGCTCGAGTGCATCAGTATTGTCTTAATTCTCTGAACTGCTCCACCAAACAAGCCTTAAGCTGTGTGCCAAAGCTCACTTTCATACATGTCAGTGACAATATGTAATTTGAAAGAGGTAAATGCAAACTATTTCCCTAAGTGTGTGTGTAGATTTACAGAGAGCTAGTTATATGATGGAAATTTACAATGGAATCATGTATTTATTTATTGTTGAGAATAAATTTCTTAGGCTTTGAGGTAGGACTAAATTGTCACATGGGAGAACTTGTTCAACTTCAAATTAACTGACAATTCCAATGAGAATAAAATTCAGTTTCACTGGTAGAGTGCCACAATTTTGATCTGTTCAGACCGGAGTCCTACTTTATATTCAGTAGTTTTGTTTGAGTGAATGACATAAACAAAAAGAAATTCGATTCTAAAGGAAATTTTCCATATTAATCAAATAATTGTGGGAAAGTTATTTCTTTTTTATTTTCTAAATCTTACACCATTGATTTCATGGCATACAGAGCAGAGTCTTTCCTTTGAGAACTTCTTTCCATAAACAGATTAAAAGTACACATTCCAGGAAGTCCCTGTAGTACAAACCAGGGGAAGCTCATATAAATGAAAATAGAGTGAAATGAAAACGCTGGTAGAGTCTGACTTGCTAAAACACCGGTTACAAGAGACACAATATGATTCGGAGTTTGCCGACGACATCATCGCACACACTGTCTTATTCAATGTTTAGTGGAAGGTCCTCAAGTAGAATGTATTCCTTTCCTTTGTCAAAGGAGGATCAGGGAAGTTAATGAGCTTCAAACAAGTAGCTGGTGAAGGTGGAAAACTATAAATTAGTTAATTCCGCTTGATTAAGGACAGTCATGTTCCCATTTCAGTGATGGAACATTTTTCTTTCTCAGTGAATTTAATGACTTCTCAATCCCCTTTTCCCTCTGCACACCTGATAACTTGTATCACTCACTGCAGAGTTGGGGCCCGCCACGGTCTGTGTAGGGGGTATGCATGATGTGGAACAGCTCTTCAGCAGGCCCGGGCTGACATTATCCCCAACTCCAGGCAATTTTGGTCAGATTTTAGTCCATTGACCAGCATACAACTTATACCAGCTTTCTAATAATAATTATTATTATTATTATTTTGTATTTTAGGGAAAAATCTACAGGGTGTTCAGAGTCTCACTACTAGATCGGACTCATAGTAATCCACCTCCCAAGAGGCTGTTTACAGCCTCCCAAGAGCTGGGATTATAGGAGCATGCTCCCATGTCCAGTCTCATTGCTGTATCAGTGAGTCCTGGGCGTGGGGCCGGCACCAGCACAGCAGGCCTCGGGGAACAAAACCCCAGCGTCTGCGCCTGCTTGCAGGTCCTTTAATCCACTAGTTATTTGATTGGCCCTGATAATTTTTTAATAAATAAATAAATAAATGAGGTATAGAGTCTCCCTACATAGCTCAGACTCATGGTTATCCTGTGTCAGCCTCACCAGTGCTGGAATTACAGGTGTGTGCTGCCATGCTTGGTTTTGGTGGCCAGCAGGGCATGTAGTACCAGGGATTGAACCTGGGTCCTTGGGCTTGCCAAGCAGGTGCTACCTCCCCAGCCCCAGTTTTTTTATTCTTTAATGTCTTTGTAGAGGTAGGGGGAGTTGCACACATTTCCCAGGCAATTAGTCCCATGGAATATTCTTGGGCTTAAGAAAACCTTGGACAGGGAACTCATATTACTAATTTACTAAGGTCTAGTTAATAAGAAACATCAACCCAGGGATTACTATACAGAGACTAAAATTCATCACGTTTCCATATTTCTCAGCTTATCAGAGAGTCTCTGACCTTGCCTACAATCAATTGACATAACAGACATCATTCCGCTGGACATCCATGAGGTTCAGTTACTCTCTGCAATCCTCCAAGAGGAGGATTTAGTTCCTCTCATTGTCCCTGACCCTCAGGACCTTGCTGTTTTGGCCAGTCATTGCTGATCTCCCACCCTACCTGGTGGCCAGGAGAGCTTCTTCTATTTCTTTCTCTGCGGAGTTCTGGGATCTCAGCAGAGTTCCACTGAAATGTAGTATTTTGTGTGTTTTACTGGTTGCTGTGGTTTTTCTCCATGATTCTTCTGTAAGCCATAACAGATTTTTTTTTCTTATCAACAAAATGAGTTGGTGAGTTTTACAATATGGAATTGGGCTCAGGAAAAAAAGTGTTTGGCTTTCAGAGCCCTGGATCTCACCTGGAAATTGTGTTTCCTTTTTCACCCTGTGGAAATGTCAAGTAGGCTGAGTTATGTAGCTCAAATCCAGTCTCTATGTCACACTGTTCTCAAAGGGACGCTTCTGCTTTCTGTGTTGGTAGTTTCAGTGCTAAAATAATATTCTTTCAAACTCAGTGGCCAATTTGGATTCTATGGGCATCACAATCTTTTCAGGCTTTGTCTCAGGGAAGGGAGCTGTTACTTTTCACAGAAAAGCTGCTGCCTGGCAGAAGGCAAACTGTTGTAAGAGGATTTTTTTCATAGCTGGGCTTAATTGTTTCAAAACTCCTTTTGAAGTAACTGGGAGCTGATGGCTTTGCTTCTAACCTAAGAGGTCCTATGAAAGAATAGCTCTGTACTTTATGTTTGTCTTTCCTTTTCTCTGTTGCTTTCTGTCTGAGCTCTGACATTCATTCAGGATGGAGTAAGTAGTCCCACAAATGCTGTAACTTTAGAACCAATGTAATTTTCAACCTTTTTCAAGATATCTGAAATCAAACTCTGAAGGATTCATTCCTTTGGGGGTTTCAAGAGTCTCATGTAAAAGTGTGAATACAGTTGGGAGGTACACGCTAGACACTGCGCTGCTAAAGTGCCCTTTGGCAAATGAGCCACACTGGAGGGCACCCACTGACAACTAGCAGAAAGCTAAATTATGGGGAAAGCAGTGACTCTCAGAGACCCTTCCTTTGCCAAGGAGTGGTTCTGAAAGAAACCAAGGACAAACTCTGCCAAGTTCACACCTTTCTGGTTCTTCATACGTGTGTAATAATCTTTCCATTGCAAAGGGGTTGGGCATACCACACCTGTGGGAGATGTACCATGGCTTATGTTGAAGAATTAGCAACTGTGGACATCTGTCTCTAAGTTCCGAGGCTGAAGTGCAATGTAAAATGTGAATGACTTTATGTTTTGGTAGCCATTAAGTTATGGTAATAAAATTGAATGTTTATTCATATCATAA
>PVKA01017338.1:10599-46056 GCA_004027165.1 Ctenomys sociabilis | reverse complement strand
AAAAACATAGTGAAACTCTGTCTCAAAAAGAGGTACTGGGGAGATAGCTTGGCAGTCTAAGTGCCTGGCTTGCAAGTGCAAGGTCCTGAGTTCAGTCCCCAGGCTGCATGCTGGCCTAGAACCTGAAACTGGTTGTGCTGGTGCACGCCAGTAATCTCAGTGCTGAGGAAGCTGAGGCAGGAGGATCACTATGAATTTGAACTGCATAGCAAGACACTGTATCAATAAAAATTTCAAAAAAAAGGCATTGGGGATGTAGTTTACCAGCACAGTGGCTGCCTATCAGGTGTGAGGCTGAGGTTCAGTTCCTGGTGTCAAAAAGAAACTAGCTGAAAATATATATGAGTAACCAGTTTAGCAAAGAATTAGAATCCCTGAAAAGGTACAAAACAGATATGGAGGAAATAAAAAATTGTATTGGAAATATGGGCAGCAGAAGTGACCACTTTGAGAAGAAACTGTCAGAACTTAAACATAACAATGAAGTAGGTAATCATATATTCAGAAATATTGAAAACAATAAGAAATTATGGGAAAAACATCCAGTAGCTATTAATTGATGCAAAGAAGTGTACAACTAAAGTTAGTGAAAAATCAGAAGACTAAAAAGGTTTTTAAAAGTTTACAGAAGTGATAGCACAAAATTTTCCAAAAATGGGCAAAAAGTTATCCTATTTTCAGGTGGACTTTAAGCAGAACTGATCAGAAAGTGTAAAGAAAAAGAAAAGACACATTGATTAAGGGAGCAATTCAATAGGAAGAGATACAAAATATAAACATAAAGGAGCAGACAAATATCAACCCGATTATGGTGGAAGACCTTGATAGTTCACTGTCACAAAGATATCATTGAGGCAAAAAAGCCAACAAATATCAGAGTAGAACTACACTTTAAAACAAATGGGCATAACAAATAGCAGTAGTGTTCCACCCACCAACAAAATACACATTCTTCTCAGGAACACCTGGAACATTACCCAAAATAGACTCCATTCTAGCCAATAAATAAAAAAGTTGAAATTATTCCATGATTATTATTGTATCATAGTACAGTGAAACTAGAAAACAATATGAAAAAAGCCATGAAAATTATAGAAACACATGTAAATACATGAAAACTATAGGAAAAGAGAGTAAAGAGGATATCAGAAAGTGGAAAGAGAAGAGTTGGGGAGGTAGCTCAGGAAAATAAGTGCTTGCCTGCCAAGCACGAGGTCCTGTGTTTGATCCCTGGTACTAACAAAAAAAAAAAAAAAAAAAAAGAGAAGGAAAAAGATATCCCTTGGTTCTGGACAGTCAAAACTAATATGAAAATGATTATATTTCATAAGCTAATAAAAAGATATAGCACAACTCAGTCACAATTAAAATAAGATTTCTTACTATACTAGAGAAAAACAATCCTAAAATTTATGTGGAATAGCATACCAAAAGCAATTCTGGGCAAAAAGAACAATGCAGGTAGCTTTATAATTCTAATTTCAAATTATATGACAGAGCTACAGTGCTGAAAAACAACATGGCACTGGCACAATAGTAGACAGATTGGTCCTTGGAACGGAGTAGAGCATGCTGGAAGAACCTTAGGTACAATAAGCACTGTGATCTTTGACGTAATGCCCCAAAACATATTAAAGACAGCTTCTTTAACACGATAGTGCTGAGAAATCTAGTCACACACATGTAGAAATATGCCTCTAGACCTGTGTCTCTCACCATGTACTAAACTAAAAATGAATCAAAGATAAGAATATGAAGCCGGGCATGGTGGCGCATGCCTGTAATCTCAGCACTCGGGAGGCTGAGGCAAGAGGATTGGTATGAGTTTGAGACCAGCCTGAGCTACAAAGTGAGCTTAATTAAGGCCAGCCTGAACTGCATAGTGAGAGCCTGTCTAAAAAAAAAAAAAAAAGAATATGAAACATTCAATAAAAGATAAAATAGATAAGGTTCTTGAAGACATTAGCAGATGTAAGAACTTTCTTAACAGAGCACCAATTGCATAAAAAATAACATCAAGAATCAACAAATGAAAAAATAAATAAAAATTTAAAAAATCAATAAATGAGAGCCGGGCGTGGTGGTGCAGGCCTGTAATCCCAGCACTCGGGAGGCTGAGGCAGGAGGATTGTTGTGAGTTCGAGACCAGCCTGAGCTACAAAGTTAGCTTAAGGCCAGCCTGGACTGCATAGTGACACCCTGTCTCAAAAAGACCAAAAAAAAAATAATAATAATAATGATTTCAAGACCAGTCTAAACTGCATGGTAAGACCCTTATCTCAAACAAGATCAAACAACAGACAAACAAAAATGCTAGGCAGTTGTTCACAGTTATACTGTTACATAGTCCTGCTAGCAATGAATGAGAGGAATAGCATGTCTGTTTTCACACTAACACTTGGAATTGTCGTTTAACCATTTTACACAACCATTTTAATGGATATATAGTAGTGTAGTGTCTCTTTGTGGTTTTAATTTATGTTTTCATGTGCTGTTTAATGTTAAATTTCATTTTTATCTTTTGCTCATTTGAAAGGTTGGTTGACCCTGTCACTAAGGTTTTCTTTGTTGTTTTTGTGGGGCTTTTTATTTCTTTTAAATTTTATTGGTACTTTTACATGTATATAATAATAACATATGTTAATGGAAGTTTAAGGGTCGGGAACATAGCTGAGCAGCATAAGCACCTGCCTGGCAAGCTCAAGGTCCCAAGTTTGATGCCCTGTACCACCAAAACAAAAAGTTCTCCATTAGAAGGTTTATACCACTACATATTATCTCTTGGTATTTCTTTCTGTGAACCCATCACCTACCTTCAACACCTCTTTCCCTCCTTACTTACAAAATCTTTCTTTCCATTCGGTTCCTTCCATTTTTTTTTTTTTTACTTCTGCCTCTTTGCTTCTCCCCCCCCCCCATTGTTGTTCCCCTTCCCATTTCAATATCTCCCAGTATCTGTTACACATTTTTATCCTTATTTACCCTTCTGGTTTCTCATAGTAGGGGAACAGTGAGATATTTAAACAAGTGTGTCTGATTTATTTCATTTAGGAAAATGGGTTCTTTTTTCTTTCTTTACTTCCTTTCCCCCCTTCCCTTTTCGTAGTTCCCTGTTTTTCTGAATAGTTGTTTTTTTTTTCATTTCCTAATAGCACTTATACACCTTTCTTCTTAATTGCACATTTGATACTTCTTTATAAGAGAAACAATGCAATAGTTATACATGGATAAATCTAATTTATTTCACTTAGAATATGTTCTCAAGGATATTGCTCTATATTCTCAAGGTTTATGTTGCTTAGACTATGTTCCTAAGGTATATCCATTTACCTAGAAATGTCTCAAGTTTATCCTTTGTTTTGCCTAAGTAGCACTTGTTGTTTAAAAATCATGTCTTATTTATCCATTCCTCAGTATACAGGCACTTAGGTCATTTCAAAGGTTTAGCTATTGAAAACTGTGCTGCTGTAAACATGGGTGTATATGTACGTTGTCACCATGAGATGATGTTTTTAAGTCTTCCAGAAAGACACCCAGTATGCGAATAACTGAATCAAACGGGATCTCTAATCCTTGTTTTGTGAATAATCACCACACTGATTTCTACAGTGGTTGCACCAGTCTATACTCCCAACAGTGGAGAAGGGTTCCTTTCTCCCTATAGCCCTACCAGTATTTTTTATTGATTTGTTGATAATAGCCCTTCTTTCTTGGTTGAGATGGAATCTCAGCATTGTCTTAATTTGCATCTTTCAAATGACCAGTGATGTTGAACATTTCTTCAAATCTTTATTTGCCATTTGTATTTTGTCCTCCGAGAACTTTATATTCATCCCAGGTGCCCATATGTGTATTAGGTCTAAATTTGTGGGGTCTGACTTTTTTCAATTCCTTATATGTATAAGGGACAACTAGCTAAGATTTTCCCACTCTGTGGCTTGTCTTTTCACTTTAGAGGTAATTTCTTTTGCTGTGCAAAGTTGTTTGATAGACTTAAGATCCCAGTTGTTGGTTCTTTATAGTACTTCTTGTACCGTCTGAGTTTTTTTTTTGTTTTAATCTTTGCCTACATCTATGTCTTCAAGAAGTCTACCTATTCTCCCTTACAACAGAATTGATGTTTCTATTTTAATATGTAGCTCTTTGATCTATGTTGATTTTAGTTTAGTGCATGGTGATAAATGAGTCTAGTTTTAGTCTTTGTTATATGGAAATCTGTTCATTAAAGAAGCTGTCTTTCTTCCAGTAAATATATTTGGCTTGTTTCAAAGATAAGGTGGTTGAGTACATGAGTGTTTTTCTGTATCTTCTAATCTATTCCATTAATCCTCAGATCTGTCCCCCTCTCACAGGACCATGCTGTGTGTAACACTGTAGCTTTGCAATATAATTTTTAAGTCCAGCATTTTGATGCCCCCCTGCTTTGCCATTGTTGCCTAGAATTGTTTTTGCTATGCTAGGTCTCCCCTAAGAGATATTTCCTTTTTTTTTTTTTTTTTTGATACCCTATTTTATCTCCATTTTCAGAGTACAGCAATTTTCAATGTATAGATCTTTTACTTCCTTTATTAGATTGGTTTCTAAGGGTTTTTTTGTGATGCTACTGTGCAAGGTATGGTTTCCCTAATTTTTCTCTCAGTTCATTTGTTGTTAGAGTGCTATTGATTTTTTGAATGTTAACTTTGAATCCAACTACACTGCATAAGGAAACTGCATTTCCTTATTAACTGTACCAGTCTTTCAGTGGAGTATTTGGGATATTCTAAGTTGAGTATCATGTCATCTACAAATAATGATAACTTCTTACTTTTCTGTCATTATTCTTTTTGTTTTAATTGTCTAATGCTATGTTTAATGTTGCTAGAAATATATTGACTAGGAGTGGTAATAGTAGACATCCTTGTCTTGTTCTTGATTTTAGAGTACAAGCTTTAAGGTTTTGGCCTTTTACAATGATGTTGGCTTTTGAATTGTTGTAGATGGCTTTTATCAAATTGAGATATTGTTTTGTTTTTTTTTTTTAAATCTTTTTATTTTTTATTTTTATTTTTTGGCAGAACCGGGAATTGAATTCAGGCCCTTGCGCTTGTCAGGGAAGTGCTTATTCCACTGAGCCGTCTCCCCAGCCAAGATGTTGTTTCTTTTTTAAATATTTATTTATTTATTTATTTATTTATTTATTTATTTAATACAGGATCTGTATTTGGTACAGGATCTCGCTACACAGCTCAGACTTGTAGTGACCCTTCTCTCTGAGCCTCTCCAGCATTGGGATTACAGGTGTGCTCCACCATGCCTGCCTTGGTGGTTGGTACAGCATGCCCAGGGTTCAGGGCCAGTATGACACGTGTTAACAGGGATTGAACCCAGGTCCTTGTACTTCCCAGGCAGGCGCTTAGAGCACTGAGCTATCTCCAGCCCCCAAATTGAGATAAAGACCATCTATTCTCATTTCCTGGAGGGTTTTTTTTTTTTTAATCATGAATGGGTGTTAAACTTTGTCCAATTCTTTTTCTGTCTATTGGGATGTTCATATTTTTTGTCCTTCACTTTGTTAATATGGTGTATTGTATGTTTTGATTTGAATATGTTGAACCATACCTGTGTCCCTCGGATGAATTGTACATCCTTTGTCATGGTGTACAATCTTGATGACTTGCATTGTTTACCAGTATTTTATTCAGGATTTTTGTATCTGTGTTCATTAGGGAGATTTACCTGTGGTTCTCATTTTTAGTTGTGTTTTTCCCTGATTTTCAAATCAGGATAATACTTGCCTCCAAGAACTGTAAATATTGCTTCCTTTTCTATTTCATTTAAAGTTTCACCAGGACTGGCATTAAATCTCTTCTAAATTTCTTAAAGGATGCAACAGTGAATCCAACAGAACCTAGCACTTCTTTTTGTAAGTTTTTAATTATATTTTCATTTACTTACAATTTCATTAACTGATGGTGAGTTATTTAGAATCTATATGTTCATGATTCAATTTGAACAATTCGTATCTAGGAATCTGTCCATTTCTTCTGTTTTTTTCTCTTATTAAAGTACAGGTTCTTAAAATAAGAATTGATGATTTTGTTGATTTCTGTTGTGATTTCATCCTTTTCTTTGGCAATTGGATGGATGTGGCTCTTTTATTCTTTTTTTTTTTTTTTTTTTTTTTTTTTTTTTTTTTTTTTTTTTTTTTTTTTTTTTTTTTTTTTTTTTTTTTTTTTTTTTTTTTTTTTTTTTTTTTTTTTTTTTTTTTTTTTTTTTTTTTTTTAATTTAGTACAGGGTCTATAGGGTCTCACTATGTAGATCTGATTTGTAGTGATCTGCCTGTGTGAAGCCTCCCAAGAGCTGGGATTACAGGCACATACCACCACACCCAGTCTCAATCTCCACCTTAAGTATGCTCCGGGGATAGGGCCAGCACAGCCTAACAGGGATCTAACCCTGGCTGCTGCACTCTGCTTGAGCTATCTGACCAGCTCTCTCTTTTATTTATTCTTTTTGATAAATTTGGCTAAAAGTTTTATCAATTTTATTTAATCTTTCAAAGAAGCAATTCTTCATTCATTGTATTGTTTCTCAAATGCATTAATTTTTGCTCTTTATAATTTTCTCTCAGTTCAGTCTTTGGGTTTCATTTATTCTTTTTGTAGAACTTTGAGGTTTAACATTGGGTTTTTTATATTTTAACTTCAATTTTCCTGGTGTAAAAGTGGACTGCTATAAATTCCCCTCTTAGGACTTATTTCATAAGGTACATGCTGTCCAATTACCTCTTCTCTTTGGAGTTTTCTCTTAACGTGCTTATAGTAACCTTTGTCTCTTTTGATCAGGCTTGGGTTTAAGTTTACATTGTTCACATTGGCTAAAAATAAAATAGCTACCCCTGCATTTTCCTGGGTTCCTGTCCTTTGGAATATTCTTTTACATCCTTTTAGTTTATGAATTTCTTTTTTTAGTTCACTAGCTGAATATACTAACATGAGGTAAGGACTGGTTAGAAGACAACAGTTATGGGGAACATAACCTGGAAGCTTATAATGTTATTCTTTCTTCCTCTCTCCTGCTTTCTGGCTGTCTACTTTCCTTCTTGAGCCCTTTTACTATGTATGCTATTTCTGCTATGAAACCAATGATCTTGAAACAAATCAAATGAAAACTGTAAGCCAAAATAAACTTCTCCTTCTTTAAACTGTGGGTGTCAGGTATTATGCCCCAGCCTCAGTAAAAACATATGTATTAGCCATGTATTTTATTACAATGCGTACCATGTGTTCATGTGTTGTAGTAAAAAGTGTGTGTGTGTGTGTTTGGAGACTCATTGTTTCACATGGTACACAGTGCTGTACCACTGAATGAAACCCCAACCCCTATAATTAAAGTTATGGGAATGTATTCAGCCTCTCTTGACCCCACTCTCAGTCTTGACATACCTCCACCTCTACATACTCTTTCCTCTTCTTTCTTCTTCTTATCTTATTATACCATATCCACCCTTCTTGTGATGGTATGAGGTAATGCAGTACATTTGTAATGAGATGAAGTTAGGCAAATAACGAAGGCTGTGTAGCATGTGAGACTGCTTCGTAAGTTATCTTTCAGGGTTACAAGCACTCAAGTACTGTGACAGTCACTCACAAAACCCTGACAGCTACTAAGGAATGGTCAGGTAGTATATGCACTGTGGACTCAGCTACTTTTTTTTCTTTTGGTGGAACCAGGAATTGAATTAGGCCATTGCACTTACCAGGCAAGCGTACACTGTGGAAATGCTGGACAAAGGGATGGATGTTTTGTTTTTCTAGGCAGGACAGAGTGGAACCCTGTAAGATTTCCTCACTCAGCGCATCATATAATTTAAAAATTTTCAATTATTTATTTCTGGAGTTTTTATATAATAATTTTTTCTGAGGTTGACTCAGTGACTGAAACTATGGAAAGTGAAATTGTGAATAAATGTAAATATTGTTCAGTGAATAACCATATCATTTTTTTAAGAAAGAAAAAATTTCAAAACAAGATAATAGGAGGGAAATGGTTAACACATTGCATATTGTTATCTTGAAATTAATTACCCAGTGTACAAGATAAAAGGATTTAATTGTCCAAACAATATGGGTACAAACCTTTTTATCAATGAACCAAGAGAAATTAGTAGTATAACTAATGTAAGTATCATAAAAATACATATGTACTTTTTAAAAGCTTCCCCTATCCCAGTTTCTCATTCCTTTTGAAGTTTTCATTTTATAATATCTAGGATATAATTTAGATCTTATTTATTCTTTGAGCTTCTCAAATTGGATAGTACAATGTTCACATATATATGTCTATTTTAGTCACAAGTATGGTCTCTAGTTGTATCCATTTACCTACAGAAGTCTCCAATTTATCCTTCTTTATGGCTGAGTAGTGATCCATTGTATAAAGACCACATCTTTTTTATCCATTCCTTTGTTAATGGGTGTTTGGGTTGTTTCCAAGTTCTAACTATTAGAAATTTTGCTCCTATTAGCATGGGTGCACATATATCACTATAATATGATCTTTTTAATTCTCCTGGGACCCAGAAGAACAACAGCTGAGTCAAATGGGACCTCAAATCATGTTTTTTGTTTGTTCATTGTGGGTTTTTTTACATATTTAGTACAGAGTCTACAGGATCTCAATACACAGATTGGATTCGTAGTGATCCTCCTGTTTTCAGCCTCCCAAGTGCTGAGATTACAGGCCCTCAGTACTATGGCCCAGTCTCAAATGCACCTGAGGAGTTGGAGGGGATCAAAACCTGGCCCCTGTGTCTGCCTAAGCAGATGCTTTAGTCCCCTGAGCTGTCTGGCAACCCACTCAAGTCATGTTTTGAAAGGAATCTCCACACTAAGCTCCACAGTGGTTGCACTAGTGTACACTCCCAACCAAGAATCGGTAAAAGTTGTTTTTTCCCCACATCCCCTGTAGTATTTGTTATTGGTTGATTTCTTGATAATTGCCACTCTTTCTAGGCTAAGATGGAATCTCAGTGTTATTTTAATTTGTATGTGATTTGTGTGCAATTTGTATTTTTTCTTCTGTGAAGTGTGAATTCCTCTAAGATGCCCATTGTTGGATTGGGCCTTAAAATTTCAGCGAGGGGGGGGAGGGAGCCTGATGTTTTTGAGTTTTTTATATAGTCTAGATAGTAATCTTTTGTGTCAAAAAGAGCAAGCAAATTTTTCCCACCATCGGTTGGCTCTCCATTCTGTTGGTGGTTTCTCTTGCTATGTAAAAGCTTTTTAAGATGAGATTCCAGTTCTTGATACTTTGTGATCATTCCTGTGCAGTTTTATTTATAATCTTTACCTACACCAAAGTCTTAAAAAGTTCTATCTATCTTCCAGGAAACTTAATGTTTCCATTTTAATATATTTATATCTTTGATATATTTTGACTTAGTGCACAGTAAAAGAAAATGGGTCTTAGTTTAGTCTTTGACGTGTGGAAAGCCAATTTTTCTAACACTATTTATTGAAGAGGCTATTGTCTAGAGAATCTATTTGGCACTTTTATCAAAGATAAAGAGTCTGGAGTTATTTCTAAATGACCTAATCTATTCCATGCATCCTTGGGTCTTGTTTGTTTGTTTTTGTTTTTTGACAGTGCCATGCTATTTTCATCACTATAGTTTTGCAGTATACTTTCAAGTCCAGAATTGTGATGTGCCTACCTTGTCTTTGTTGCCCAGAATTGCCTTTTTTATTTTAGGACTCTTCTGGATCCAAATAAATTTTAAGATTGTTTTCTCTTACTTCTGTGTGGTGTGCTGTTGGAATTTTGATCAGAATTGCATTAAATCTATGTAGTAATTTTGAAAGTATGGCCATTTTTACTATACTGGTTTTTCCTACCCAAGAAGAAAGGATATTTTCCTTTTTTTTCATATCTTTTTCCATCTTTTTAAGAGCACTATATTTTGGATGCAGAGGTCTTTCACATCCTTTGTTAGACTGAGTCCCAGGGATTTAACCTTTTTTGATGTTATTGTGGAAGGTGTTATTTCCCTAATTTCTCTCTCAGGAGCCGGCGAGATAGCTCAGTGGTCTAAAGTACCTGGTTACACAAGCTTAGGCAGGTGCAGGGACCACGGTCGATCCCTGGTATCACATGCCACAGCCCCTCCCTCAGGATGAGTTGAGCCAAAAAACAAAATAAAAAAACCTTAATTTCTCTGTCAGTGAGTTTGTTATTTGTGTACAGCAAAGCTATTGATTTTTTAGTGTTGACTTTGTTTCCAGCTATGCTACTGCATTTGGTTATAACAGGTAAACATCTCTTGTTAGAATTTTTGAAGTCTTCTGTGTAGAAAATTATGTCACCTTCAAATAATGACAATTTAACATCTTCTGTTCCTGTCATTCCATTTATGTCTTTCTCTTGTTTAATTTCTCTGGCTAATAGTTTCACAATTATATTGAACAAGAGTGGTGATAGCAGACATCCTTGTCTTACTCCTTATTTTAAACTGAAGCCTTTCCATTTTTGTCCTTTTCCTATGATGTTGGCCATTGGTTTTTCACAGTGGCTTTTTCCAGGTTGAGATAAAAACCCTTTCTTTGAATTTTGTGCAGGGGTTTTTAACCATGAATAGGTACTGTACTTTGTCAGTTTTTTTTCTGCACCTTTGAGGTGACCATGTGGATTTTATCCTAGGTTCTGTTACCAAGGTGTGTTGTATTTGTTGATTTACATATGTTGAGCCACCCCTGCATCCCTGGATAAATCCTATTTCATCATGGTGTATAATCTTAATATTTTCTTGTATTCTCTTTGCTAGTGTTGTATTGAGGATTTCTGCATCTGTATTTATTTCAGAGATTGGCCTATAGTTCTCTCTTTTGGGATTGGACCCTTCTCTGGGTTTGGTGTCAGGGGAATACTTGCTTCCAGAAATGAATCGTGTAGTACTGCTTTCCTTTCCTTTTCATTAAATGGTTTGAGAAGTAGTGATGTTAGGGCATCTCTAAATTTCTTAAAGAATTCGGCCATGAATATTTCAGGGTCTGGACTTTTTTGTTAGTAGTTTTTAATAATATCTTTCATTTCATTGGTTGATATTTGGGATTTTTGTATCTTTCTGATACAGTTTTGGTATCTAGGCATCTGTTAATTTGTTTTGCCTTTTCCATCTTATTAGAATATAAGTTCTCAAAGTAGGTACTGATTATCTTCCGTGTTTGCAGGATCTGTTGTGATTTCACTGTTTTCATTGTTGTGTAGTAGGTTTCAGTCTTTTTATTGATATGGCTTGCTAAAGGTTTATTGATTTTAGTCAGTCTTTCAAAGAATCGGCCCTTCAACTCATTCTCTGTAGTTTTCTTAGTCTGCACTGCATTAATTTCTGCTCTGATCTTTGTTTTTTGAACATTATTATGTTTATTTGAGCTTGCTTTATTTTTCTGGTATGATTATTCACTCCTATAAATTTTCCTCATTAGATCTGCTTTCATGTTGTCCTGTAAGTTCTATTATGTTTTATTGTCAGCACTTAATTATACAAACTCTCTAATTTCTTCCTTAATTTCCTCTGTGGTTCTTGAGTACACTATTTCATTTCCATATGTTCATCAAATTCCTGTAGTATCTTTTTTTTTTCCCCCTATAGTTTCTCTTGCTGTTGATTTCCAATTTCATTCCACTTCAAGCTCTCCTTTAGGTGCTAAAAAGTCAGCTCCTGCTCTGATGGGAATTCCTTTGTAATTAATTTGTTTTCCTTCAGAGCTTTTAAAATTCTATTCTACTGTTATATTTGGGAATCTTGAGTATGTATATCAGGCCAAGTTTTTTTTCGATAATGGCTATTTGGGCTTCTGTATGCCTCATGTATGTGTATATGTGAAATTCTTTTTCTTTTTTTCAGTATTATAGAATTTGTCCTAATATTGGGACTTTAATAATTGGATCTTATGTTGTTACTTTAAATAAGGTAAAATAAATTAAAACTTATTTTAATAAATTTGAAAAACATTGTAAGTTTTTTAAATTAATTTTTTTGAGAAAAAAATTGCAATGAAACAGCTTCAAAACAGATTGGTAGGAGAGTTATAACAATTAATACATTGCATTTGTCTTTGTAGTAGTCATTCATAGCACAGGATACAGACATGATATCCTGTCCAAACACTATTAGTACAAATCTTTCTTCTTACTGAATTAAAAGAAAGTAGCTATATGTCTATCCTATTTTGTATATGCACATACAAACATTCCTTCATTTATATCACCTTTTTTTCTTTAGTTTTGTTAGAGATGGGTATTCCATTGCCATCCAAATACTGTAGATGCATGAATTCAGCAAAATATTCCTATACAGTCCAGTAGTCCCCACAATAGTAGTGGGTTATCCACAGGACTGTCAATATCTGACAGAATCTGATCAATTGAGCCTTCCATAGCTCAGCATATTAACATGGTTTCACTTTTCATACCTCGTTTCTATACTTTTCTGCTGGATGGTTAAGACCAAGATAAAGCAAGACCTATATAACAAGAAAATGTAACTTTTGTAACTGACAAGGTCAGTTTGAAATTATTTTTCTCACCTATGGAAGTTTTCTGCCATGAAATCTGTGAACTTTTATTCTGTATCATTTGTTGTATCTCCTTTCTCATTGACTGCAATGAATCTTAAATTATTCTTCTTTGCCTCATCTAGCAGCTGATGTGTTGATTTCTTATGGACATTTACAATTTTTAAGAAATCTTTCATTCATGATCACTAATTACAAGCCTGTCTTTTTTATCTGAGGTCCTTTCTTGTCTTTGGCTTAATCTGCTGTGGATGCTTTCAATGAAATTTGTATTTTCCTGGGTATCTGCTTGGATCTACCTTATGGATTCCTCTGCTGAGCATTGATGGCTCACATCATTTTCATAAGCTCTTATAATTTTTGTCTGTATCTGCTCTAAAGTCATTATACATGGTTTTCATTGTGTTACCATCTGTGACATTATCTGAGTAATTATATCTGATCTGATTTTTTTTCTAGAGCCTCATTGAATTGCTTTGTTATTATTTCAGATAGGCCAGGTGGGTGGCTTTAACATTTTCCCACATCACTGCCCCCTGGATTTGCCTTTGGATGTCTTAAGTTGCATTGTGTTTTAAGTGTCTTTATTTTCCTTTCTTATTTTTTAGTTTAATTCCTGGTTTTATGTTTGTAAGTTTCTTTATTGCTATTATTTAGAAGGAGATGACTACTTATCTAAGTTATTTTTCAGGTGTAGCTGGTTTTATCATTTTGAGTCCATTGCAAGATGGTACCACTTCAGTTTGTTGGAGATGAGGAATTGCTGCCCATTTGGCCCAGCCACTGATTGGAAATCAGGATGAATATTTATTTAGAATTATTTCACTTTGGCTAAAGTGATACCATCAGCAATTAATTAGATGGAACATAGCTTAGAAAATGACAAACTGCCCTCATTTTGACACCTTTAATCTTATCGACTGTTTGTGGCTATATAACAATCCAAATAAACCAGAAAATTATATGCAGTGTACAAGTCTTTAATAAGTTAATTTTGCTCTCAGGGTTTAAAATTTAAAATAAGTTAGGCAGAAAAATAGTGAAGTGAAAGAAGGAGAAAAAGAGATTAGAAGGTCAGAGTGCAAACTTTAGAACTCAGGAAGAATATGGTTCTGGCTTTAGTGAGTTTTCTTGTGAGGACAGGAAATTCCCATTTGCTGGTGGCCTGGGCAGTTGTATTTCCAGTGACCTTCAGGCTTGTAGATGGAATCAGGTCCCAGTGGTGGTGGTAGCTTGGGGCAGGCTTGTGCCAAGTGTCCCTTGCTGCACCTCAAGCTGTCCAGAAAGGGCTTGGGTGGCAGTGTTGTTTAGGCTCAGCATTGCCTTTTTAAGGTCGTACTTTGATAGGAATCCCAAGTGTCACAGTCAAAAGTTGGCACATGTGTATAGTTAATTTTGGTCTCTATTATTGAAGATATAGAAAGTCAGGTTAAGTTAAGTTTACCTGTGGGGTGTGAGGGCCAAGATCTGTCATTTCAGCTTGACATGAATGTCAGGAGCAGATCAGGATATAAAACAGGAATTAGTAACAGTTATTTTTTAGGAGAATCTTGGTCTATATTAGTACTTGATTATCAGGATTTTGTCTGAGTATCAGTCCCTTAAATATAAAGTGTAACCAGAAAACTGTTACTTCTTATCAACCGTGGACATTTTAGCTGTTAAATTCCTGTAGAATGTTAACAGACAGTAGTTAAATTTTTACAGAGAATATTTGATAGCAACAGTCACATAGTAGTGTTGCATAACATTCATAACAAATAACGAAATCCCCATTTTCTTTAATCATCTCTAAATTAATGGTTTATATACAGGCTATAAAATGTTTGTTAGAAAACTGTCATTTGACTGATGATCTAATGTTGGCTTGACATGAACCTCTTATAAATATCTGGAGACATGAGTCAATAAGACATCAGAGAGGCTAGGACAGTGCAACTAAAGACAATTAAGACTTATAAAACTTGTTCAGAAAGTAGTAAGGAGCATAGACTAAAGTATTTAAAGTGAGAAGAGAATATTTATAGGGGATTAATTTACTACTTTATCACTAAACAGTATGTTTTATCTTCATAATGTCTATTTATCCTAACTAGGTTGTTAAATTAAACTTAGCATTAGATTTGCAGTGTTTTGGCAGGGTCTATTTAACGTAGTGATTTTAGATATGTAAATTTTCAAATATTCTAACATCGCTTTACAGTTGTCTTATTTTGGCTAATTTTAGTGGAAATTACCATGTTATAGATATCATAAATTGTAATACGAACAACTAACAAGAACATAACCCTTGGGCCCAGGGAGATAATTCAGTAGAATAAGTGCTTGCCTGGGAAACGCAGGGTCCTAAGTTCAATCCGCGGTACCACAAAAAAAAAAAAAGAGTGTAACCTAACAAGTACAGAACAGAATGTAAATAATAAAGAATTACTAATAAAAATAAATATCTGGTGGCATGAATATATTTAATGTCTTCCAAAGAGATTAATGGGGGCTCTCTACTAATAAACAAAGGTTGGCCACCCCTCTATCCACCAGTCAAGAATCTTGTCCAACAATCTCCATTTTAATGATTTTTGTTTAGTTATAAACATTTTAATACCACTTAGACCAGCTGGTAACTCGGAGAAAGAATGCTTTTAAATATATTTTGAAGCTCAAATAAAGAGAAACAGCTGTTGACAGAACAACATGTTAATAAATATAAAAGCATAATCTAAACACGTGAACGTATCAGAGTACACTCAGATATATTTCTGGCCAGGTTAAATTATGATAACTGTTTAAGTTTTTAACTATGAGAAACTAGTCAGAACTTTTGTAGGTCAGTTAGCAGAGATCTCTTAAAAGAAGTATTTGAAAAGCATAAAAACCTCTTATCAAGTTTGAGTAGGAGCAAGTAAACTGAGCAGAATATAAGGATTAGTCACATCACAATAAAAGAGCACTAGGGCTGGCGGTATAGCTCAGCAGACTAAGCGCTTGCTTAGGTAAGCGCGGCGGCTAGGGTTCGATTCCTGGTTCTGCATGCTGCGCCAGCCCCGCCTTCGGGTGCGCTGAGCCGGCGATGGAGTCCAGGCATGGTGGTGTGCGCCTATAATCCCAGCCCTAGGGAGGCAGGAAGCAGGAGGATCACTGTGAATGTGGGCTGCATGGTGAGACCCTGTTTAAAAAAAAAAAAAAAAACAATAAAAGAGCACTGACAACTCACAAATCCTGTACTTGCAGGCTGGCGAGAAGGGTATTCTAAGGGAGGGGCAGGAAGCTGCAACTCAGAATCTCTGTCTTGTGGTTGGCTGTAACAGAATCATCTGCCAAAGTGGCTGATGGATGGGGATAAGGTGGACAGATCATGGCTTGTATTCTGCAGAGGGAATGAGCACATCCATCCAGGGAACAATGTGTTAGTAGCTATATTTGGATTGTACCTTGTCCCAAACTGAGAAACATGAAGGAAAAGGAGACTATAGGTATAAGTTGGGAGTGGTGAGGAATGCAGAACCTGCAGGCAAACGTAGATGAGAGAAAAGCAGGAGAGAGGGAGCAAAGAGAGAGAGTAAGATAATCTCCCCAGCCCCTGGAAGTTGAGAGGTCAGAGGGTAAAATAGTGTCTGTCGCGGGAGGGGCTGCTACAGCAGTGCAGACAGTGACAGCATCTGCAGCATGTGTGGTGGCTCCAGAAATTGTGACTCTGTAGAGTAGGGTGTAGGGGAATCTGGGAATGAAGTGTTCAATGGAGAAGGGTCAGATCTAGGTCTGCTGAGGGCCTTTGCTGGTAGAATCTGTTGGGGACTACATGACAGGCTGAGATCAGGATGATTACAGAGAGAAAAAGTTGAGGACATAAGGGACCTCAGACCATTTTCCATTGTGGTGACAAAAGTAATCTAAATCAATGGTGTCATAATCAAAAGGATTTTTGGGGGGGTGATCAGATAGTCCGATTGTCCAGTTTGTATTGTGGCCAGGCTGTTTGGCATATTAAAAGTAGGCATTTGACTTTGAGGTCGAAAAAGCCTAAGGGACCTCTAAGGACAAAATTAAGACAGTCTAGAACACAGGAATAGTTCTGAGAGGGAGTCGAAGAGGGGTACCCATGGTGGCCCAGAGACAGTAGAGAGAGGGAAAATGAAAGAAGCCTAAAGGTGATGATCATATTGTAGGAGTATGTGGGGCCAAAGCCCTCCGAACAAGAATCCCCAGTCAGAGAGGTGGCCTAGAGATGAGAAGGGCCACAGGCTGAGGGGCATAGAACCAGGCTGAGGGGCATAGAACCAGGAGATGAGTTGCCCTCAGGGAGAAGTTAGGATGAAAGAACAGAAAAGGATGTCGGTGTTGGAGAAGTCCTCGAAGGAATCCTGAGGGAATTCAGAAGCTATACAGTCTAGATACGAGTAGAAGGCATTGTAGGAGACAGCGTTGGAGGCAGAAGCCAAAATGAGAATTTGGGAGAAGTCAGAAGATAGCTGGGAGAGGGGTCAGAGGAGAGGGGCATGAAGGGAGAGACTTAACAGTTTTGATGGAGGTATCTGGATGTGGACATCAGCAATGGGCAATATCCAAAGCTTGCAGTCCTCTCAGAAGGGCTGGCAGCAGACTGGGGCAAGGCCCTGGTGGGGAGGGGCCAGCAGATGCATTAGCATCCTTCCCGGATTTCTGGCACCAAATGTTAGGTATGAAGCCATGCAATTGACCAGACCAGGCATTCTGACGCAAGATTTATTGGAGGCAACAAGCGGGCTGGCTGTCCAGCGGACCAAGACAGCAGCGAACAAGGCAAAGCACAGGGCTTTTAAGGGGTTTTTTGGGGAGGGTGCTTGTGGCCTGGAGCAGCCAAGGGAGAGCTAGTCTTGGCCGGACCACATGGTCTGTGGGAGACTTTTGATGTTGACAAAGGAGAGTTTCTGTGGTTTTTTGTCCCAGTCAAAGTCAGGCTGTTGTGGCTTTCTGCGCTGGTCAAAGTCAGGTGGACCTATTCTGTGGTTTTCTTTTGGCTCTGGCTGGGGGCCAAAAAGAAGTAAACCTTGGAGTGAGGGGGGTCCTAACTAGGTTGAGGGTCCTAACATCACTTCCATGCAATACAGTGCTAAAAATGTTTTTTATGTTGTGTATCATCAGGGACATGTTTTATAAACTGAAAATGATCATAAAATAAGTCTATTGAAAGCCAGGGAGATAGCTCGGCTGTCTAAGTGCCTGCCTGGCAAGTACAAGGACCCAGGTTTTATCCTCAGTACTGCATGTTGTACCAGCCTCACACTAAGCCAGCCACTGAAACCGGGAGAGGTAGCTCACACCTGTTATCCCAGCGCTGGCAAGGTTAAGCGGGAGGATCTCTATGAGTCTGAGCTGCATAGTGAAACCCTTACCAAGTAAATAAATAAATAAAAGATTAAAAAAATAGTAAGTCCATAAAGAGGAACAAACATGGCAGCACGTACATAGTTTTGCTGTGTCCCATGTGTCTGCCTGATGGTGGAGACAGCACTGAAGCTGCTCACTTAAAGATTCTCCGGGCTTCTGCCCAAATGGAAAGGGAAACGTATTATCTGAAATGGTAAGTTATGCCTCAGGTGATAGCTTAGAAGAATAAGAGCCTGTCTGGCAAATGTGGGGCCTGAGTTCAATCCCCAGTACTGAAGAAAAAAATAAAAAAGATGAAATGGTAAGTCAGCTAATAGAGTGGACTAATACGGACCTGTAATAGGAATGAATGGAGACAAGTTCTGAGACCTTGTTAAAGCCCCACTGAGAAATTACTCCCTTATTGATCATGTTCACTATTATCACTTCCTGGAGAAAACCTTTCGTGAAAGAAATTAAAGCCCAGATAAATGGAAGGATAACCTATGTTCATGAATTGAATGAATCAATATTGTTAAAATGTTCTTGCTATCCAATGTGATTTACAGATTCAGTGCATTCCCTGTCAAAAACTCAAATGGCATTAATCGAGGTGGGGTGGGGGAAGACCTCTAAAATTCAACTGGAACCACTAAAAAGACCTGGAATAACCAAAGAGAGCCTGAAAAAAACAAAGATGAAGGATTTACACATCTTAATTTCAAGACTTATTACACAATTATCCTAATCCAAATAGTATGATACTGACATAAATATAGACATATAGACCAATAGAAAGAAAGAACAACCCAGAGAAACACAAAATGAAAAAGTGTTGGAAAAGCTGGATACCTACATTCATAATAATGAAATTTAACCATTATGACCTTCTGTATAAAAAAATCAACTCAAAGTTGATTAAACTTAAATTTACAAACTGTAAAATGGCTAGAGAAGACACAAGAGAAACCTTAGTTCCATTGGTTTTGGCAAGGATTCTGTTTTGGATGTGACACCAAAAACAAGCAACAGTAACAAAGTAGATTATATAAAACAGGAGAGCATCTGTGCTGACAAGAAAACGTCAACTTAGTGAAAATGTGAGAAAATATTTGCCAAACATATCTGGTAAAACATTAATATCTAGAATACATATGAACTTCACAGTTCACTATTAAGTCTCACATATTTTAAAAAATGGATAAAGGATCTGAATAAACATTTTTCAAAAAAACACAAGTGACCAGTACACATATGAAAAGATATTCAACATAATTTACCATCATGTCAGTGTGAATCATGTAACTACAAGAAAGTTGCATACAGTGGTGTACGCCTATAATCTCAGGAGACCTGGAGTTTAGGTAGTGCTCCCAAAGCTTGTAAGTTCAGGTCTTTCAAGTTAGCAAGACCCTATCTCAAAATAATAACAGGTCGAGGCATGTAGCTCAGGCAAGGGCTGTGGATTCAATCCTCAGTACCCTGAAACAAAACCTAAATATAGTGAGATATCTTATGCCTATGCAAGTAATTATTATTAGATAAAAGATAGTATGTTGACAAGCATGTGAAGGAGAGGAACCCTTGTACACTATTCATGGGGTTGTAAATTGTTATTGCTACTATGGAAAACAGTGTGAAAGTCTGTCTTATGATTCAGCTTTCCTGTGTCAGGGTATATATCCAAAGGATGGTTATCAAGAGCTGGCAAGCATGGTATATGTGAACATGTACAAAGTTTTAATCATGAAAAGTGATTATGATCCAGAGGTACAACATGTCACAATTTGACTATAATTAATATAATGAAATTTACTAAGGTAGATATTATATGTTCTCACTACACGGAATAACCAATGAAGGTAATGTGAGTTTGAGTTGATTATTTCACAGTACATAACATGTGATCAGTTATTAAATTGTACATCATATATATATATATATATATATATATATATATATATATATATATGGCCTTTAATAGTCAGATATACTTCAGTTTTACAGAGTATCTTGAGATAAAAATCAGAAAGTGTAAAGATCTGAGATTCCCTATCTTATTTTAACCAGTAAGGTTAAATTTTGGAGGCTACTTTGTTAAGTGTTAGAAACAGTAAATACATTGTCTTAGTCTCTTTCTTCTTCACTGAGATAAAATAATCAACAATCACAATTTAAAAAATGGAAGGTTTATTTTGGTTCGGTTTTAGAAATTTCAGTCTTTGCATGGTTGACTGGTTCTGTGTAGAAGCAGTACGACAAGAAAATTGCCTATTGCCTAGCAGACAAAAAAGCAGAAAAAAATGAAAGCATGAACCAGAAAGTGAAATATACCTTTCTGTGTCATACCCACAGCCACTCCTTTCAAGCAGACATATATATATATATATATATATATATATATATATATATATATATATATATATATATATATTTGAAGAGCAAAAGCAAGAGCAAAAATCAGAAAGACAGAAGTAGGGTAACATACAACAACATATACATTATAGATTTTCAAAACAAGAACAGCTGATTAACAATGGTTGATATATTATGTTTTTATTGTCAAATCTGTTGCTCAGATTAACAAATATAGTTATATAAGATTGGACATGCTTGCTTTCAAGAAGTCTTAAATTTTCGTTGTCTCGTTTCTTTTATTTTTTAAAAAAATTTATTTTGAATAGAATATAGTAATAATGTATATGGCATTATAAATGGTATACAGTGGGGCCGGGAGATGGCTCAGTGGAATAAGCACTTCCCTGGCAAGCTCCACGGCCTGAGTTCAATCCCCAGTTCCACAAAAAATAAATAAATAAATTTTTAAAATGGTATACAGGTAGAAGATCAAGATGACAAGTATTCAAGCATGGTATTTATATTATACATTGCTGTCCTCAATGTAGTTGCTTTGTTCCCAGATATCAGCATACAGATTTAGTCAAGGTGAAAATTCTATACATTAACTGCTGTTTTCAAAAAACAGATGGAAAATCTTAATACAATCAGCCATCTTGTATATGTACTTGCATGTTTTTCCCCTACCTTTTTCCCTATCTTTTTGCCTTTCTCTCCTCTTCATTTTTTAATCCTTAAATTCCATTTCTTTCTGTTTTACTGTTTCTGTTATACCTTTCAGGTTTTATTTCTTCTTTCAGGTTCTTACATTAGGGAGACCAGACCTCACCTCTTAACAGCAAGTCCATTATAATGCTTCCAAAATCCAATCACCTCCCAGAAGATCCACCTATGATCACATGAGACTTGCAGGAAACATCTAGATATAAACCATAACATTCTGCATCTGGACCTTAGAAAGCTCATGTGTATCTTTTTATGCAAAATTATATTTAGTGTTTGTCTTAGGATTAACAGAGTCTGAACAGTTGCTTAGCATTTCTGAAAAATCCAATCCCAAATGCTCCAACACTCAAAGCAGGGTTGGCAGTGAGGCCATGTAAAAATCAAAAAGAAAGTTAAACATTGCTGACATATGAATGGAATAGGTAAATATTCCCATTCCAAAAACAATAGGGGTATAAAAACAAGTGGGATGAAAGCCAAACCAAAACTCTGCTAGGCAAACATTAAATCCTGTAATACCATGTCCAGCACCCAAGGCAGGTTTTGGCAAGACGAGAACTCCAAAGACCTTGGATGGCTCCACTCATACAGCATTGGTAGTGGATGTAGCCCTCATGGCTTCTCTCTTGTGCTGGCTTTCCTCATTCCTTGTGGCTTTCCTCAAATGATTTATGTTCTTGGATAAGGTGTCCCCTGTACTTTTGCCCTTATTCTCACAGCTTTATGCACTGCCTTCTCTGGGTTAAACTCCCTGGAAGTAAGGCTTGGTGACCCCACAATTCTTACATTCTTTATGCTTTTAAAATCAGCACAATATGAATGATGTTAAGGTCTGCCACTGTTTCAAGTACTTCTAGGCCTTTTTGTATCATAGCTGCAGGGGCCTCAGTACATGGATGGCTGAGCACTGTAAATGGAATCCCTATAAGTTAGTTTTCTAGATAACCTTTCTCAAGCAGGGTGCTCAGAGATCTTTTCTAAAAAAAAAACAAGATCTTTCAGATTTGTCCATGTCCTCAAGGCATCATTCATATTGTCCCAATTTATTTTTTTTGTAAAAATTCTAGTCTTTTCAGAATCCAAACTCTGTAGACCCCAACATTATAGTAACTTTCTTTCTGGCAAAATTCAGACCTTTCAAAATCAAGTGGCTGTGCCATTTGCTCTTGATTCTTAAGGGAGAACCAGCTGAAAGCCTACAACAGTACCCATGTCATACTCTGAATACTGGGCTGCTTTGAAATTTCTTCCACCTGGCTAGTCCACTACCTTAATGCCACTCTTGTGCAAAGATTCATAAAATAAGCAAAATGTAAAAAAAAAAAAGACAAATTCTTTTTTCATCCTTTTGCCAGAGCATAACACATATGACATGGAGTCCAATTGCCAACGGAGTCCTTCCCAATTGAGTCCTGAACCTATTTGTTAGTGTCTGTATGTCTATAAACATTCTAGTCTTATGAGATGACCAGAATAGTCTGTCAAACTCACCTTATAATAAATGTTGTAGGGCTCCTCTAGCCATTGTCTCCAAACTATTCTACACTCCTTCAAAGCAACTCCAAAGTTTCTGAATCACTTGGTCAGGTAGCATCATATTAACAACCCCATTTCTCTATTGCTAAAAATTTGTCTTAGGTTCTTTTAGTTGTTGACAGGGCAAAATACTCAATACCCACAACTTAAAGGAGATGAAAATTAGTTTTATATATATTTATTATTCATATTTATATATTTATAAATGTTATGTCCAGATGCAGAATGTTATGGTTATATCTAGATGTTTCCTGCAAGTCTCATGTGATCATAGGTGGATCTTCTGGGAGGTGACTGGATTTTGGAAGCATTATAATGGACTTGCTGTTATATAAATAGAAATAATTTTGTATTTTGAAAGTTTCAGTCTTTGCATTGTTAGCTGGCTCTAGAAGGAATTTCCAGTTGTAGAAAAGAGTTGAATGTTATACAGGAAGTAGCTTGAAGGGGGTGTAGACTCAGATATTTCTCACAATGACCCACCACTCCCAACCCCATAAGAGCAAGTCAGCTATAATGCCCCCCTAATCTAGTCAACTCTCAAAAACCACACCTGTGATCACATGAGGCTTTTATGGGAGATCTAGATACACCATTCTCCCCTTTATATGACAACTAGTAATAGATAATATTTATCCAGAATTTACTATACACTGTCTAGTGCTGTGGATATTTTGCTTATCTTTTTGAGGGGGAGGAATAGTCTACAGGGAGTTCAGGGTCTGACTACCAGATCAGACTCCTAGTGATCCGCCTGTTTACAGCCTCCCAAGAGCTGGGATTGCTGGCATGGCAGGTCTGGGGATCAAACCCCCAACCCTTGTGTCTGTTTACGGACACTTTAATAGCTATTTGGCCAGCTCTTATTTTGCTTATCTCAATTGTAATCTTTAGTCACATGTGGTCATACATGCCTGTAATCCCAGCACTTGGGAAGCTGAGGCAGGAGGATGAAATTTGAGGCCCACCTCAGCTACATAAATGAGTTCAAGACCATTTTGCACTATACAGTGAGACCTTGTCTGAGAATCTCCCTCAAAAAATGACAAATGTAGTCCTTTTAACAACCTATGAGTTTAAAATATTTTTAGTTTATAGATAATGAAACTGAAGTACAAAGAAGTTAAGCAGTGTGTCTAAAATAATACAGGTAGGCAATAGTGGATCCAAAATTTTAAACCCATGCTATCTGACCTTTAAGATTATACTTTTAAGTGTATGCTATTGTACCTGTATGTAATTACAGTTCTTTACATACCTGAAATATCGAACATAATATTGATTATACAATGACAGGTTAAGAAAAATCTAGAAAAGGATAAGTAAAATCAAGTCATGAAGGTATAGTTACCAAAAATAAGACTTGCAAAAGAACTTGAAAGGGCACATTACTAAATAATATAGATATCATAACCTTTTCAAACCAAATTATACAAATTCATTTTGTACTTATATATGTTCTATTCTAAAAGAGCCATTCTTCTAGTTTATGTCATTGCTCTGATGCCTTATAGTATCTTTAACCTTTATTGAAGAAGTGGAAGAAATTATTTTATGGAAAGTTTCTTAATAGATTTTTTTTTTCCTTCAGTGGTACCTCTCCCCAAAATGAAACCAATATTTACTCCCCACAAATGTTAGGGTGCCTGAAGTGCCTCAAATTAGACATTTATTTCACAGCACAGAGTCTGTATTTTCCAATGGAAAAAGTCACAGGGAATGCCCGAAAAAAATTTTTGAAAAACTGTGGTAGATGTATTTATGGTTAAAAAAAAAAAAAAAAGCACACACTATTTCACAGAAGAGAAAACATTCTAAAAGCCTTGGATAAGGTCTACAAATATAGACATTCCTCATTTAATGACTGAGATAATAAAATTTCTGCTACTAGGTCTTTAAGTGAATTGGTTACTAAATGATGAATTGTATGTAATACGTACATTACAATATTTGAAGAAGAAAGGGTCAAGGAAACTCAGAAATTCAGCCAGCGTGCAGGCCCAGCATGTGAATGGGGCAGCCTGGGGCCCTCCAGATCCTCATCTAGCCAGCACACAGGCCTGGTGTGTGAGCCCTCCGGATCTGCACTCCAGCCAGCACTCAGGCCAGGCATGTGTGTGGAACTTCCACTATCACACAGGCCCAGTGTGGAACCCTGCAGCACAACTCCTTGCACAAAGGCTAGAGGCAAGACCCACTCCAGGAGCAGAACATCTTGCCAGAGTAGCACAGCAGATTCATTTACAAGCACTGCAGCAGGAAAAAGTGGAGCACAGCAGCCATACCCATGTGAACAAGTTTGAACTAGGTAAATCTGGACTTGGTGCTAAGGTAATAACTCTACCAAAGCTCTACACCAAAGGTCAGAAGACAAGATTATACAAAATGACAAAGGGGGGGCCGGCCAAATAACTCAGCAGATTAAAGTACCTGCAAACAGGCACAAGGGCCAGGGATTCAATCCCTAGGCATGCCGTGCTGACCCTGCCCCCGGGGCACCCTAAGATGGCAGTTGAGACTAGGTGTGGTGGTGTGTGCCTATAATCCCAGCTTCTTACGAAGTTGTAAACAAGAGAATCACTACAAATCCAGTCTAGTAATGAGACCCTGAATACCCTATAGAATCTTCCCTACTACAGAAAAAATGACAAACAGAAGGAGAAAAATTCATTCTAAGGCCCCCAAACCCATCCAGAACAAATAAAGGACACAATAGCATAGAAGAAATTGGAAATCACATGCCTGAAATCTCTGAACTACTAGGGTCTGAAGTGAAGAAACAAGTGCAGAAAGATATAGAGGAAATCAGATCAGAAATAATTTCTGAAGTAAAAAAAAAAAAAATTAACTATAATGAAAGAAGTAGTAAGTGTGGATTCCCTGCACCCTTGGGACCTCCCGGGTGCTCCGTGTGAGTGAGACCCTCTACCGCACCCACGGGACCTCGCAGGCGCACCATGTGAGACCCTCTACCACACCCACGGGACCTCTCAGGCGCACCATGTGAGTGAGACCCCCTACCGCACCCATGGGACCTCTCAGGCGCACCATGTGAGTGAGACCCTCTACCGCACCCACGGGACCTCGCAGGCGCACCATGTGAGACCCTCTACCACACCCTTGGGACCTCTCGGGCCCACCATGTGAGTGAGACCCCCTACCGCACCCATGGGACCTCTCAGGCGCACCATGTGAGTGAGACCCTCTACCGCACCCACGGGACCTCTCAGACGCACCATATGAGACCCTCTACCATACCCTTGGGAACCTCGGGCGCACCATGTGAGACCCTCTACCGCACCTTGGGACCCCTGCACCCCTCCAGAGCCCCAGCTCCCTGGCCCACTGAGTGAGTGAAAACTTCTATGACGTTCTCAGGACCCCCAGAGCCAGCCCAAGCCCAGGCCCGGCTAGTGTGTGGGAGAGCTTCTGCACTCCCCTGTGCCCCGTGGGCCAGGGCCACAACTAAGGGATACACAGGTTCACTGTCATGCCAGAAGGGCACAACAGGTTCACTTCCAAGATCTGCAGCAGAAAGGAGCTGAACACATTAGCTAGACCCAAGCCAGGCATAACTGGATAAACTCAAATGTAACAGAGCTGCACCCTAATTTCAGTAGATGCTAAGGTTATAGCTGCACCAAAGCGCTATGCCAAAGGTCAGAGGTCAGTGCTATACAAAATGATAAAAACAAGGAGCAAAATGCAATCTCAGGCCTCAAGCCCACCCAGAACAAGTGCAGAGGATGCTAGCTCAGCTGAAATGTATGAAATAACAGTGTCAGAAGTAAATAAACAATAGCAGAAAGTATACAAGAACTTAGAGCAGAATCAGTTTCTGAAACAAAAGAAGAAATCTCTGAATTCATAGCAAATGAAGGAAAGAATCAAATACAGAAACATGGAGGAAACCCAATCTGAAAATATCTCTGCAGTAAAAGAATTAATAACTGCTTCTGAAGAAGATGTTGATAAAACAATAGAGGAGATTAGAAAGATGACGGATTCCTTCAATGAGCAACACAGGAAAGAAATACATTGCATGAAGCAGAGTCAAACAGATGTACACAAACTTAAAATCACTATCACAAGCTTGCCCATTTGAGTGAAAGTGAAGATAGAGTTTCAGATCTTGAAGACGCTGGTGAAGCCAGTGGAAAGTTAAAAAAGATCTCTTAAAAACAACTAGGATGCAGGAAAAAGTAATTCATCATCTGCATGATGATGCAAAGATGAATAATGTGAGACTCATAGGCATCAATGAGAAGGATGAACTCAATATAAATGATATAAAAAGAATGTGGGCAGAAGTAATAGCAGAAGACTTGCCAAATATCAGTAAACAATTTGACATTCAGATAACTGAAGCATACAGAACGCCAAATAACTTCAACCTAATTAAATGTCTCCTAACACATGGAAACATTATAGTCAAGACCCCAGAGATCCAGCACAAAAATAATATACTGAAAGCTGCTAGAGAGAAGAAGCAGATCACATTCAAAGGAAAGCCCATCAGAATTATGGCCAACTTCTCTTCACAAACCATGAAGGCAAGAAGAGCATAGAACAGAGTACTTCAAGTCCTATATAAAAACAAATTCCAGCCAGACTACTATACCCTGCAAAACTCTCTTTCAAGTTTGATGGAGAAATGAAATACTTCCATGACAAAGAAGAACTAAAGAATTTCATGATGACAAAGCCAACCCCACAGACTACTAAAAGATGTTCTAGAGAGGGACCAAAATGATCAGAACTCCACAAATGAGAACAGAAGGAACCCACTAAATAGGGCAAGCAGTTAAACACAGGACAAGGGCTGGCAAGATAGCTCAGTGGTCTAAAATGCCTGCTTTGGCAAGCTTAGGCAAGCTCTCAGGGACCGTGGTTCAGTCCCCGGCACCACATGCCATGCCAGCCCCTCCCCCAGGGCGGGCTGAGCTGACCCCCCCCCCGCAAAAAAAAGTCTGTGATGTGTAGTAAGACACTGTAATAAAAAAATTGGAAAAAAAAAAAAAAAAACAGGACAAAAAGGAGTAAACTTCAGCAGATAAATAACATATTAATTGTAAGCCAACATATCTCAATTATAACCATCAACATAAATGGACTCAGTTTACCAATTCAAAAAAATAGACTGGCATAGTTAGGAAACAAAACCCAACAATATACTGCATAAAAGAAACACATAACTCATAAATTCATAGGCTGAAAATCAAAGGATGGAAAAGGATACTACATGCCCCAGCACCTCAGAAAAAAGCAATGGTAGCAATCCTGTTTTCATACAGTCTCAATTTCAAACCAAGAATGCTCAAACAAAATGAAGTCCACTATATACTGGTTAGGGGAAAAATTCAGAAGGAAGAAGTAACACTTATAAATATGTACACACCAAACATGGGCACACCCAAGTACATAAGACAAAACTTAATGGACATGAAAAATCTAATATCCAACCCACAATCTTAACAGGAGACCATAACAGAATCTTATCCCAAAAAGATAAGTCAACCAGACAAAAAATTAGCTAAGAAGTAGCAGAACTCAACCAGAGCTTCAGACAAATGGACTTGGTAGACATATACAGTATGTTCCACCCAACCACAGCATTCTTTCAGCATCACATGGATCATTTTCTAAAGTAAACCAATACGTCCATAGGTCATACTTAAATATATTCAAGACAACAGAAATTATCCCACGTATATTATCTGACCATAGTGCAAATAACTAAAACAACAAAAGAAACCAGAAAAAAAAAACCAAAATACATGGAAATTAAACAATACCCTACTCAGCAATCAATGGGTCACACACGAAATTAAATAAGAAATTGAACAACATCTACAGTTCAATGAAAATTCAACCACAACTTATCGGAATTTATGGGATGCGATGAAAGCAGTTCTCAGAGGGAAAGTCATAGCTCTGAACTCACACATTAGGAAAACAGAACAGGAACAAATAAACACCCTAATGCTGCACCTCCAGCATCTAGTAAAGGAAGAGCAAACAAAACCCAGAGCCCAAAGATGGAAGAAATCATAAAGATTAGAGTAGAAATTAATTCAATTGAGATGAAACAGTTCAAAGAATTAATGAATCAAAAACCTGGTTCTTTGAAAGACTAAAATCGATAAGCCCTTAGCTAACCTCATCAAAAAGAGGAAAAGAGAAAATTCCAATGCAAGCAATAAGAAATGGAAAGGGTATAGTCACACAGACCCAGTGGAAATTCAGAAGATTATCAGTAGCTACTTTGAGAATCTTAACTTTCACAGAGTAGAAGACTCAGACAAAATGGACAGATTCCTCGAAAGGTACATATTACCAAAACTGAATCAAGAAGATATAACAACTGTCAATAACCCATGAGAGCCAGTGAAATACAAAATGTAATAAAAAGACTGCCAACAAAGAAAAATCCAGGTCCTGATGGATTCACAGCTGAATTCTACAAGAAATTTACAGAAGATATAATCCCTATATTCCTCAAATTCTTCAGTGAAATTCAAAAGGAAGCAATCCTCCCAAAATCATTCCTGGAGGCAAGTGTTACCAAAACCAGGTAACCTAGAGGTTACTGATACCAAAACCAGGGAAAGACTCAACTAAAAAAGAGAACTTTACAGGCCAATCTCCCTCATGAACATAGATGCAAAAATCCTCAATAAAATCCTAGCAAATAGAATACAGCAAATCATCAAGAAGATTATACACAATTACCAGGCAGGATTCATCCCAGGGATGCAAGGATGGTTCAATATATGCAAATCTATAAATGTAATACATTATATTAGTACAAACAAATGTAAAGACCACATGATCATCTCAATTGATGCAGAAAAAAACTTGACAAAGTCAAACACTCATTCATTTTCAAAATCCTATGAAAATTGGAATAGATGGCCTCTACTTCAATCTGATAAAAGCCATCTATGACAACCCAACAGCTAACATAATTCTAAATGGGGAAAAACTGAAATCTTTTACTCTTAGATCTGGTACAACACAAGGATGTTATCTACCACCCCTCCTTTTCAACGTAATTCTGGAATCACTAGCAAGAGCCATTAGACAAGAGGGAGAAATAAAAGGAATAAAAACAGGTAAAGAAGAAGTTAAATTATCATTATTTGCAGATGACATGAAACTTTACTTGGAAGACCCAAAAAACTCCACCAAGAAGCTAGTAGAATTGATATACAAATTCAGTAGCATAGCAGGATACAAAGTCAATACCCAAAAGTTAATAACATTCGTCTACACAGATTACAAACACATTGAGAGGAACATTAGAGAAACAATACCTTTTACAATAGCACTGCAGAAGATGAAATACCTTGGAATTCATCTAACGAAATCAAAGATCTTTTCACAAAAATTACAGTACTCTTAAGAAAGAGATCGTAGAAGATTTCAGAAAATGGAAAGGTATTCCATGCTCCTGGATAGGAAGAACCAACATTGTGAACATGGCCATACTCCACAATTGCTGTGCAGATTTAATGCAATCCAGATCAAACTGCCACCAACATACCTCCCAGACATAGGGAAATCATTCCTAAAATTTATTTGGAACCAAAAAAGACCTAGAATAGTAAAGGTAATCCTGGCCAACAAAGATGAATCAGGAGGCATTACAATTCCTGACTTGAAATTATACTACAAAACTACTGAGATAAAATCAGCATGGTATTTGCAATGAAATAGACCTGAGGAACAATGGAATAGATTAGAAGGGGCAGAGGCCTCTATGAGCACACTCAGCCACCTGATATTTGACAGAGAGGTGAAACACGCTCACTGGAAGGAAGATAGCCTCTTTAACAAATGGTGCTGGAAAAACTGTCTCTCTACATACCAAAAACTAAAACTTGACCCAGGTCTTTATCATGTGCTAAGATAAAGTCAAAATGGATTAAAGATCTAAACATTAAAACAGAAACACTCAATCTCCTGGAAAAGAAAGTAGGAGGAACTCTTGAAGACATAGGGATAGGCAAAGAGTTCATTAACAAAAATCAGATCACACGGGTAATACTTGAAAGAATTAACAACTAGGACCGCTCTTACAGAGAAGTTTTTGCATGTCAAAAGAAATTAGCAACAAAGTGAAGAGAACCCACAAATTTGGAAAACAATCTTAAGTAAGTAGCACTCAGACAAAGATCTTCTCTTTAAAATTTATAAAGAACTAAAAGCATTAGGGCCCCTAAATGTAAAGACCCAGTCCTGAAATGGTCATCCAAGATGAACACATACTTCTCAGAAGATGAAATTAAAGAAGTGAATAAGTATATGAAAAAATGTTCCACATCACTACTCCTTCGTGAAATGCAAATAAAAGCAACATTGAGATACCATCTCACCCCAGAAATAATGGCTATCATAAAGAAATCAACAAACAACAAATGTTGTAGAGGAAAAGGGAACCTTTCTCCACTGCTGGTGGGAATGTAGACTGGTGCAACCATTATGGAAATCAGTGTGGAGACTCCTTAAAAGACTAGGACTGGAAATCCCATTCAAGCCAGCTATCCCCTTACTGGGAATTTTCCTGGAGGAACTGAAAACGTCATATCATAGTGACATTTCTCAATATAATAAAATTTAAAAATAAATAGATAAAATTATTTTAAAAGGGGGGGGGCAGCCAGATAGCTCAGTGGACTAAAATGCCTAGAGCGCAGTGACTGGGGGTTCTGTCCCAGGTGTGCTGTGCCGACCCTGCCCGTGGGTACATTGAGACATTGATTGAGACTGGTTTGGTAGTTCACACCTATAATATAAGCTCTTGGGAGGCTGAACTCAGGTGGATTGCTATGAGTCTGATCTACGTAGTGATATCCCATCCTAAATACAGAAAGAAAAGAAATTATATCACCAGTAGAATAAAAGCAAAGGCCAACACAGCAGTGTATAGTATGCTGTTCAAAGAAATACAATAGTGCAAAAGAATTCAGAGAGAGGCTACATAGTACTGTCAGGACTATAACATTGTATTGTGTATTGAATGTTTTATGATATGCCACGAACAAAAAATTATTGAATAAATTTGATAAAATTGTAAAAAAAAAAAAGAGTACTAAGTGCTTCTAAAGAAAACACTGATAAGGAAAATAGAAAAATGATGGAATCCTTGATTCAGTTATATAGGAAAGAAATAGAATGCATGAAGCAGATTCAAAGTGATATACAGGAAATTCAAACCTCAATCACAAGCTGGCCATACCGTTTGAATAAAAATGAAAACAGATTTTCAGATCTTGAAGACACCCTTGCAGCTAGGGAAAAGGTAAGAAATGATCTCTTAGAAACAACTAGGATGTAGGAAAAAATTATTCAATATCTGCAAGGTGTTTCCAAGATGGACAACATCAATGAGAAAGAAGAAGTTAATACAAATGATATAAAAAGAATGTGGACAGAAGTAATAGCCGAAAACTTTGCAAATATGAAGAATCAATCTGACTTTTAGATATAGCATATAGAATTCCAAATAACATCAACACAATTAAAACTACATAGTAACCAAGATCCCAGAAATTCAGCACAGGAACAGTATACTAAAAGCTGCTAAAGAAAAGAAACAGATCACATTTAAAAGAAAACCCATCAAAATAATGGCAGGTTTCTTCTCACAAACTATCAAGAAGAGCGTGGAGCAAAGTGCTTCAACTCTTACAAGAAAACAAATTCCAACCCAGACTGATATACTTTGCAAAACTCTCTTTGAAGTTTAATGAAGAAGTGAAATACTTCCATGACAACAACTAAAAAATTTCATGACAACAAAGCCAACCCTCCACAGACTACTAAAAGTATTCTAGAGAGGGATCAGTATGGCCACAACTTCATGAATGAGAACAGGAAGAACCCACCAAATAGGGCAAACAAACACAGAAGAAAAAGAGATAGGCAATACCAGTCTTTCAATTATTTTGTATACAGCAGCAAAATATTTCCATGAGCATACTCTACAAATGGACTTCTCCTGCACCCTATGGGTCATGATTCTGTCCAGGTCTACAGTGTGGATATCAAGGAAATAGCAGTAGTTCAGTCCCCCAGGTGACACCTGACCACCAATAAGCATCATGGGCACTGTCCACGTCCACCACATACTAGAACTTTGTGCAATATCCTGTCCCCAAAGTGTTAGAAGTGCTGGTCATATACTTGCCATTCCAGTATTTTGGTTATGTTTTGGTCTCAGTAATGCTTTACTATCATGAAAACTTTCATTTAGTTGATATTTTTGTATATATTAACCTAATGAAATACTGTGTGAATACTCTGCATTGATCACAAATTAGTACATATGATACACTACTTTCTGGCCTCTTAGTTGGACTCAAAATTTAATTTTAATTTTTGAACATTATTTTGAAATATTTAATTTTGAATTAACATTTAATTTTCTGAATATTGTTTAATTTTAATTTTTATAATTTATACTGTCTTTGACTTGTAAGATATGGCTTGATATTTTCTCCTAGTATTAGAAACTTTAAAAAGTATATTTCCATTTTCCATTGACTTTATAATAGTTTTTCCTTGTCTTACACACACAAACGCAGACACACACATATATATGAAAAAATATGTATATGACCTGACATAAAACCGATACTGTTTTATGGAAATCTTCAGTGACCTTTTAAATGACGTCGTCTAATATATTTTACATAGTTCTACATAACTACCATTTTGAGAGCTCTTTATTCTTTCTTTATCCAGGACCATATAGCAACTTCTCTTGCCTTCTGGGTTATGGTCTTTGTTATATTCTACATGCTACATCTGGAAGTATTAAAGTATTTCAAGTTTGTATAACTGGAAAATATTTTACTTTTAGTTTTCAAAGGTATGTTTGCTAAATATAAAATTCAATGAGGACAGATCTTTTTTTTTTCAGTCCTTTGAATAAATAAGTCTAGTTTCTTACCCACTTGCCCTTTTTTTTTCTAATGTGGAATAAGATGCTATTTAATTTTGTTCTTCTATAGGTAATGTTTTTTTCTATATATATGCTTTAATGATTTTTTTATTTACAATTAGTTTTGGACAATTTCAGTTTTTTGAATCTTGGTATGATTTTATTCATATTTGTTGTGCAAAAGGTTCATTTTTCTTGGAAATGTGCTGTAATTTTAACTAAATTGAGAAATTATAAATCTTTAAATGTTTATTGCCTACCTCATTCTACTTTGAGAATTCTAATTATATGAATACAATTTTCTTGATTTTGGCACAGAGAGAACTATTATATGACTGATCGGTAAACTCTTCATGTTTATTTTAGATAATTTTTAATTATCATATTCATTTAAGTTTATAAATAATTTTTACAATGTGCAATCTGTTATTAATCTCATGTTATATATTCATTTCAGAAATATTTTATCTAAAATTCATTGTATATCTCTTTCACATTTCATTATTTGTGTACAATTTCTAATTTGCCGTATAATTATTATTGATTTTCAATAAAGTCAATAATGAATACCAAAATAAAAAGAAACTCAGACTTACTGACTTTGCTTTTATTTGCAGTAACTCTGACATGCAGTATTGTGAGGTATAGCAGCATAAAAATAATGTTGTATGGTACAGTAAAATCAGTGAAAATTATAGTACTGGGTAAACAAGGTATGGTGTACTAAAAAAAGTCAGAGGTGCTATAAAGATGTGTAGAACTGTAGAAAAAAAAAGGCAAGTCATAAGACGAAACAGTGCACCTTGGTAGAAAGTCCACACAGCTGTTAAGACAGTAGGAAGTTATACAAGAAATACCTATATTTGCCAACACTAAGAATGCCCACAGTCTTGATTATTAATACAGTCTACTATGAATCTGACAACAGATTTTGCATCCTTAAAATTTAAAGATTGTGAACTTCAAACTTGTTCTTTGGAGAATATATCAAAAAAGATATTAGAGGGGGCAGAGGTGGAGAAGAGGCCTGCGACAGCAGGGAGCAGTGGGGCCAAGAGCAAGTGCCGGGGCCAACCCTAGCTGATCCAGAGCAGGCAGCAAAGGCTGGCACGGGGAGCAGAAACCATGTCGGTGTTCAGGGCTGGTGGGGGTAAGGCCAGCAAGGGCAGCCCAAACCCCCAGGAGGCCATCTAACAACTGCTGCATATGGAGGAGATGTTAAGCAAAAAAACAAGAGTTGCTGGAGAAGATCAAGCAAGAATTGACAGCTGCCAAGAAGCACAGCACCAAAAACAAGTGCGTGGCCCTCCAGGTACTGAAGCACAAGAAGAGGTACAAGAAGCAGCTGGCGCTGATTGATGGCACACTGTCCACCATCAAGTTCCAGCGGGAGGCACTGGAGAATGCCAACACCAACACCGAAGTGCTCAAGAACATGGGCTACGCTGCTAAGGCCATAAGGCTGCACATGACAACATGGACATCAGTAAAGTTGATAAGTTAATGCAGGATATTGCTGACCAACAAGAACTTGCAGAGGAGATTTCCACAGCTATTTCCAAACCTGTAGGGTTTGAAGAAGAGTTTGATGAGGATGAGCTCATGACAGAATTGGAAGCACTAGAACAGGAGGAGCTCGATAAGAATTTCCTGGAGATCAGTGGACCCAAAACAGTTCCTCTGCCAAATGTTCCCTCAATAGCCCTGCAGTCCAAGCCCACCAAGAAAAAGGAAGAGGAAGACGAAGGCATGAAGGAGTTGGAGAAATGGGCTGAAACCATGTGCTTGGCCCAGAGCAGCTAGGCCTACACAGATTCTGATGACCTGTGCAGCAGCGGGCGGGCGGGCAGGCCCATGTGTGTGTGGGCAGGCGGGCAGGGTGGTGCAGCCTGGGCCTGCTGCACTTGAATCTCACTCCAAAGCTGTGGCTGCATCGCTGCTCACCTTGCGTAGCATGGCCTGCACCCAGCAGGGTGAACGGAGGGGGG
>PVKA01017338.1:0-10499 GCA_004027165.1 Ctenomys sociabilis | reverse complement strand
AGTCGTTTTTTAAAAACCATAGGCTTTTCTTGTCTTTAGCTGTAGTAATGCTGGTTTTGGTTTCCTGAGAGCTATATTTCTGTGATTAGCAACTCACCTGTGATTAGTGGGCCTTCTTCACTCCCACCTCCCCAGTCTTCTGTAGTTTGTGGCCCTTTACTTAAAATGAATGTGTTCTCTTGAGAGCAAGTGAGATTGTTAGAGTTCACTTCCAGCTATACAGTTTTCTAACGTAGCTCTAAGGTCCTTGGTGCTGTTTGTGTTAACTGATAGATAACCCATTGAAAACATGTGCATACATTTATATTCAGATGAAATTATGGTTTGTCTATTAAATATCTCAATTTTCATTAAAAAATTAGAATTGGTGAATACTCTGTACTTGTTCTTTTACTTCATCTGGACCACAAATCCTTTACTGTCTCCTTTTTTAGCAGCCCTAATCATTTTTTAAATTTCTCCCTCTTTCCACCTGAGATTCTTTCATAGCTAGAGAAAATCATATAACCAGATTTATAGAAATTTGTGATTAGCAGCTCACCTCAGTTTTTGTTGTTTTTGCTGCTGGGGTTTTTTGTTTGTTTGTTTTTTTCAGTGTGTGTGTGTTTATGTGTGGTAATTAGAATTGAGCTCAGGGTTGTGTGGATGCTAGGAAAATATGTACCATTCATCTGCATCCCCAGCTCTTTTAAAAAATTCTAATTCTGAGGCAGGATCTTGATCTTGCTAAGTTGCCCAGGCTGGTCTTGATCCTTTTACCTCAGCCTGGTTAGTAGTTGGTATTATGTGGTTTACTGGCTTGTAAATCCATTCTGGATTTAGTAGTTTTAAGTAGTCTGAGTTTTAAGTAGAACCTTACAAATTTTATTTCTCCAGGAAGCGCACCCTGTACAACAACTTTCAAATATGTCCTTATTTCCCTTTCACTCTTGCCCACTCTTAGTCATTGATTAAAATTTTTTATTCCTTCTTCAAAGCTCAACAGTTTATCTTGTTTCTTGCTTGCCTAAGAATTGGATAGACAAATCATTCATCACCACATATGGAGGCATATTTCACATCTGTACTCTTGCATATTTCTCTTTGTTAGAATAAAAGAAGATTCATTGTTTCATGAAGGCCAGACTTTTCACCTCTTCCAGATCCATTTCCTCCACTGTGTAGTGTTAGGAAGCCATTCTTCCTCTTATAGTCAGTCTTTTTATCTGTATTCCTTCTTGGTATTTAAAAAAAAAAATATTTGATTCTTCCCTTTTCTACACAGATTTTTTTTAAATCTTTTAGTTATGTACTTATTCTCTACAGGGTCTCACTATGCAGCTTGGACTCATAGGAATCCTCCTGGCTTAGCCTCCCCAGCACTGGGATTACAAGCGTGCACCATCACGCCCAATTTCAGAGGCTGGCACAGCATGCCCAAGATCCTGGGGCCAGCATAGTATGTGGTGCTAGGGATTGAACCCAGGTACTTGAACTTGTCAGACAGGCGCTTAGACCACTGAGCTATCTCCCCAGCCCTGGTCAGATTTCATGAAAAGAGAATTGTCTTTGTTCATATCTCCTTTTTCTCTTTCTGCTTAACCATATTTCAACATCTTCTTTCCCTGTACTCTTATCCATGCTGTTCACTTCCACTACAACCAACTCTCATGCTTTTCTTCTATCTCTGTTTATTGCTTTGTTTTCCTCACTGGCTTTACAAAGAAACACTCAGATCCTGGTGGATTCATAGCTCAGTTCTACAACATTTAATGCTATGCCCCTCAAAACTGTTCAATAAAATTGAAAGGGAAGCAGAACTTCTAACTCCCAGAGGCATGTATTATTCTGATGCCAAAACCAGAGGAACGTATAATCAAAAAATAGAACTATAAGCCAATCTCCCTAATAAAAATAAATGCAAAAATCCTCAATAAAATACTAGTAAATAGAATGTAGCAAATCATCAAGAAACTTATATACCATGGCCAAGTGGGATTCATCCCAAGAATGTAGAGGTGGTTCAATACAGACAAATAAGTAAATCTAATACACATTTTCAACAAATCCAATGACAAAAATCATATAATCATTTCAATTAATGCAGAAAAAGCTTTTTGATGCAGTGCAACATTCATTCATGATAAACGCCCTACAGAAAACTGAATAGATGGTCTTTATGTCAATCTGATAAAAGTCATTATGATAAACAAACAGTAAATTCAATACTAAATGGTCAAATTCTGAAAGCTTTCACTCTAATATCAGGAAGAAGACAAGGAAGTCCACTGTCACCACTCCTATTCAGTATAATTCTGGAAATATTAGCCAGAGCAGTTAGACAAGAGAAAAAGAATAAGGATAGGAAAGGATGAAGTTGCATTATCATTATAATTTGCAGTTGACATGATGCTCTACATAGAGGACCCCAAAAACTCCAACGAAAGACTTCTACATTTAATAACCAAATTCAGTAGTGCAGTTAGATATAAAGTCATACTCTAAAATCAATAGCCTTCCTGTATATAATAAGAAATTCACTAAGAGAAATTAAGAAGTAATACTCTTCACAGTAGCATCCAAAAAAATTAAATATTTAGGAATCCCTTTAATGTGTACGAATGAAGTACACATTCTATACATTGAAAATTATAGTAGTTTGAAAAAAAGATATCCAAGATTTCAGAAAATGGAAAGATCTTTGCTCATGGATAAAAAGAACCAACATTGTGAAAATGACCATACTTCTAATACTGTTACACAGATTTAATGCAATGTTGATCAAAATATCATTGGCATACCTCACAAGTCTAGAGAAAAACATTCTTAGAATGCATTTGGGATCAGAAAAGGCCTAGAATAGCAGTGGCAATCCTGAGAAGCAAAGGCAAAGCAGGAGGCATCACAATCTCTGAAATTATACCTCAAAGCTACTGTGATATAATCGGCATAGTATTTTCAAAAGGAAAGTGAGAATCAATGGAATAGATTAGAAGATGCAAACTCAACTATAAACACACTCAACCACCTTATCTTTGACAAAGAAGCCAAATATGTTCACCGGAAGAAAAATAGTATCTTTTAACAATGGTGATTAGGCTAGGGAGAAAGCTCAGGGGCATAAGCACCGACCTGGAAAGCCAAGCATCCCAAGTTTGATTCCCAAGCCCCCCATGCAGTGTTGGCCCCGAATCAGGTATGGTGGCATACACCTGTAATCCCAGCACTTGGGAAGTTGAGACAGGAGGATTACTGTGAGTTCAAGACTAGACTGGGGAGCTACAAAAGTGAGCTCAAGACCAGCCCAAACTGCAGAGCAAGTCCCTGTCTTATATATTTAAAAAAAAAAAAAAAAAAAAAAAAAAAAAGAATAAATGATACTGGGAAAGCTGACTTTTCACAGGCCAAAGACTAAAACTAGACCCATGTCTGTTTGTCCTTATGCACTAACCTAAAGTTAAAATAGATTAAAGATCTTAATATTAAAACAGAAACACTAAGTCTTCTAGAAGAGAAAGTAGGTGGAAATCTTCAAGCCATAGGGTAGGCAGAGAGTTCATGAACAAACACCAAACTTTACTGTAAATACAAAGAATCAACAACTGGGATCTCATCTTTTAAAACAAATCAACATCAAAAAAAAAAAAATCACCAGGGCCAGCCAAATAGCTCAGTAGATTAAAGTGCCTGCAAGTGGGCACAGGGGCTAGGGGTTCAATCCCCAGGCCTGCTGTGGTGGCGTACGCCTATAATCCCAGCACTTGGGAGGCGGAAAACAGGTGGACCACTATGAGTCCAATCTAGTAGTGAGACCCTGAACACCCTGTAGACCCTCTGGTAAAAGAGAAAAATAAAACAATTTTCTTGCTTGGCAAGTGAAGGGTCCTGAGTTCAATCTCCAATATCAAAGAGGTGGGGGGGGTGAAGAAATCCCCAACAAAGTGAAAAGAAAATCCACAAATTGGGAAAAATTTTAACCAAATCTCCCTCACACAAAAGAATTAATTAAAAAAAACAAAACAGCTTCCCAAAATTTATAGATCCAGCCCAATAATGGGCATTTTGAGATGTTGAATGCATACTTGTCAGATCAAGAAATACAAATGGTAAATAAACATGAAAAAATGTTCAACATGATTGGTCATTCAAGGATTGCAAATTAATACAACACTGTGATTCCATCTCAGCCCCAGAAAGAGTGTTTGTAATAAAAAAAAGTCAACCAGTAAGAAAGGCAGAGACTGTAGAGGAAAAGGAGCTCTTCTCCACTGTTGGTGGGAGTGCAGACTTGTGCAACCGCATTGTGTTGAGATTTCAGGTATTCCTTTCTGGGTATTTTTTGAGAAGAATTGAAGACATCGAACCACGGTGACATATGTGCACCCATGGTTATAGGAGCACAATTTGTAATAGATAAAGCTTGGAAATTACTCAAATGCCATCAACCATAGAATGGCTGAAAACTATGTGGTAGTTTTATGCAGTCTACTCAGTTATAAGGAAAGATAAACTCAGTGCTTTTATAGGTAAATGGATGCAACTAGAAACTATGCTCATAAGTGAAATTAAACAGACTCACATGTGTAAATATCGTATTGTCTCCATAGTGTAAGAAACTGAAAGAGTAAATAAGATTAAAGGGGTACAGTAGCTATTGTGAAAAGGAAAGAATCTGCTTTAAAAAAAGAAAAGAATCTGCTTTAAAGAAAAAAGCGTAACTGGGATGAGGGAAGAGAGAAAAGAAAAAGAAAAACAAAATCCATGATAGCTAAGATAATGTAACAGTTAATGCTTATATTGTTTGATCAGTTTTGCATGCCTCTGTCTAGTAAACTGGCAGGTACTTTGAAGATAAACAATATGTAATAACCATTGGTTTTAATTGGGTTGATGTCATTTGGAGTTCTGTATGCTTCGTTCCCCATATCTGGAAAGTTTTCTGCTATTACTTCTGCTCTTATTCTTTTTATATCATTTGTATTGGCTTTTTTTTTTTTTTTTTTTTTCTTTTTTGTGGAACCAGGGATGGAACTGAGACCCTTGCGCTTGCCAGGGAAGCGCTTATTCCACTAAGGCATCTCCCCAGGCCCTTGTATTGACTTTTTTCTCATTGATGCTTATTAGTCTCATGTTGTTCATCCTTGCATCATCCTGCAGATGATGAATTATTTTTTCCTGCATCCTAGTTGTTTTTAAGAGATCTTTTCTTACCTTTTCACTAGCTGCAATGGTGTCTTCAAAATCCAAAACTATCTTCACTTTCACTCAAATGGTTTTGTAAGCTTGTGATTGCAAAATTTTGAGTTCCTCTGTATCTGTTTGAGTCTACTTCATGCAATCTATTTCTTTCCTATATTGCTTATTGAAGGATTCTGTCGTTTTCCTAATCTCCTATTTTTTTTATCAGTGTCTTCTTGAGAAGCAGTTATTCTTTCATTATAGTTCTCCTTTCTTTTACTTCAGAGATTGTTTCTGATCTGATTTCCTCTATGTTTCTGCATTTGATTCCTTACTTCAGACGCTATTAATTCAGAGATTTTTTTTTATTTCTGAGGTTATTTGTGATCTAAGTTCCTCTATATCTTTCTTCAATTGTTGCTTTACTTCAGACACTGTTAATTCAGACATTTCAGCTGTGTGATTCCCAATTTCTTCTGTGCTAGTGTCTTCTGCACTTGTGAGTGGGCTCAGGGCCTGAGATTGCATTTTGCTCCTTCTCTTTGTCATTTTGTATAGCACTGTCCTCTGACCTTTGGTGTAGCGCTTTGGTGCAGTTACAACCTTAGCACCTACTGAAATTCGGGTGCAGATCTATGAAGTTTGAATTCATATAGTTGTATCTGGCTTGGGTCTGGCTGCTGTGCTGTAGCCATTGGAAGTGAACCTGTTGTGCCCCTCTGGCAAGATATTCTGATCCTGGATTAGCTGGGTGATTCTGGCCCCTAGCCTTTCTGCAGGGACTTCAGCTGTAGAGTTTCACCCCAGGCCTGTATGTCAGGCCTGGGCTGGGTCTGGGGGGGTTGAGAGAAAAGGACAGAAGGACTCACAAGTGGGCCTGGACTGGGTCCAAAGGGATCCAGCAGGCAAAGGGAAGCATGGAAACTCTCCCACGCACTTGCTGAGCCTGAGCTAGGGCTGGGTCTCAATAACCATTGTTAATATCCTCTTGTCTCAGTTACTTTCCACTCCTTGCTGGAACAAATACCCAGCACTCAAAATGAAGAAAGGAAAGGTTTATTTAAAATTCACAGCTACTGGAGGTTTTGGTCCACACTCAGCTGGCTAAGGCAGATTGGCACATGGTAGAGGACAACCTTTCATGGTGGTGCAAAGAGCAGAGAGAAAAGAGAAATAGGTAGCATCTTAAGTAACTAGCTAGCCTCTCATCCCTCCTGACCTTATTGTACTATAATGCAAATTACATGTCCAGGGCAGGTACAGCATCCACATCCACAATAATGAATCCTAAGAGTTTGCACTGTGGAGGCTGAAAACAAGAGGATCACTAGGCACTCAAGCTGCATAGTGAGTCCTGTACCAAATTCATAAATGGAAAAAAAATAATAATCACAAACTCCAATAGCCACCCCATGGCTGCATGAGGTTTTGGGGGCACAGCTAGACACAAACCATAACACTTATCATCTTGTTGTGAAATTCTGTATCATTTTTATTGTTTAATTTTTTTTTAAAGGGATCTTTGGTTGGGACCTCCTCTATCCCCAGCTGTGGCTATTGACCCAGTGGAGGGTTTTCTAGAGAAGTAAATCAAAACAGAATGAAATAATTGAATTGGCTTACCTATGATGTCTAAGGTTATCCAGCGTTTCTCAGAAAAGATTATGGTATCTGTGGACAGTGCCACTGCAGGTTTTTCTGAACCTTTTTAGTCATCAGAACAAGAAATGAGGGCTCTGGTTACCCTAGCCCCCCTCCAAGAGCAAGGAAAGTCAAACCTGTTTTGTTTATCTTTGGTACAGGGTCTCATGCAGTGTGGACTCAGTGATCCTCCTGTCGCAACCTCCCCAGTGCTGGGATTACAGGCATGTGTGCCACCGTGCCTGGTTTTGGAGCCAGCATGGCACACCTGAGATTCCAGGGCCAGTGTGGCATGTGGTATCAGGAGTCAAACTCGGGATCGTGCACTTCTTAGGCAGGCGGTGAGACCATAGAGCTATCTTCTCAGCCCTGAGAATCAAACCTTTAATATAACAGGTCAGGTTCATTAGTTTCCTCACATGTGGAACAGGGTTCAGGTAAAGGGCTTGGTGCAATCTTGTGCCCAGTTTCCAGTTCCTTTGCACATTTAACAGGGACCCTTTCCTTGGTTATTTTCTTGGGATTTTACTTAGACGACCTGGTTGGCTTTTAACCAGTACCTATTACAGCAGCTGCAATCTTACCCTTTTTTTAACCATTTTTCTTTTGTCCATCCTCTGGGACACAGGTGTTGGACATAGCTGTCTGTGCCCCTTATCCAGGGCTGATTGACCAATACATAATATCCCACTTGTGCTTCTCCCTACTTGGAAGATGGATCTATATATTAGTGTACTTGCAAAACACTTCTATTTATTGGTTATGAAAGATAGGTGGGGGTTTTTCTGTATTCTGTTATGTCCTCAGTTGCCTTTATCATACATAATAGACTTTTTAATGTATCTTTATCCTCATGATAAGAGTAGCTAGTGTAATAGACATCCTTTTAGTTCATGACAATATAGTGCCAGTTTGCTTCTATTGAAAGAATAGGTGTACAGTGTTTTGTTTTGTTTTTCCATTTATGAAGTATAGTGCTCATCTCCAAAGTTTTTAGTCTCTTGTGTGATTCTTTGCCTTTTATCTGAAGTATAGCAAGTGGCCAAGATGAATTGGACATCTTGCCATGATAAGTCAAAGGCAAGGGCTAAGTTTGTAACTGATTTTCAAACTTACTAGGGTCCTCTGATAGTTGGCCTAAGTCACCTGCCACTGCTGGACATCTAGAACCAAATAAGGTACCTGTACTTGAGTATTCCCTTTCCATCATTGGGATTTTTTTTTAGGGATAGAATAAATTGTGAATTATAGTAGTAGGAAGCACCACTTTGGGTTGACCCACAAGGCTTAAATCTGTATATATAAAGCCAGTGGGACCTAGGACTACCTGTAGAGGCTGCAGAAGGAGCTGAAGAATGCTGGGTTCCTCTGGCACTAGGCTCTTATGGAGTCCCTTGAAATGGACCCTATTTATTGGTCTGGCACTTATGAGGAGTTCAAGGAGACTTCACAGTGTGATTATCCCCCTGAAATAGATTAGTGAGACCAAGATCCCCTGAGATAAGCAGGGGTCTCAAAACAGTCATTCTCTTCTTTGGGAAGACTAAACTAAGTACCAAAGAGCATTTTCTTTGATAAAAAGAGTCATGAAGGTCTGAATATAAAGCATTTTACTCCACCTTTTTTGTTCTAAGCAGAAACATTGTAATTAGAGAATAATCTCATATCATCCTATGCCCATCTTTTGTCATATATCAGTTTGTATCAAATTCAAACCATATTGTAATGATAACATGTAAAGTCAAACAATGAGTGAGTTCCCTATTGTATCTTCATCCCCATAAATCATTTACATCTCATGAAAAACTGGGAGTGATTCTACTTCGGGCTTCTGAGAGGTGGAGCTGTGTACATCCTGGGATCCCACCACGTATGTCTTGCTAGCCAGTCTGTTCCACTCCCTATATCTATCTCTGTGTGGGTATGGGTTTTTTTGTTTAGTTTGGTTTGTGTTTTTGGTTTGTAGATTGAAAAAATCAGTCACTAAGAAGACTGTCTAGGAAAGCTGAGGCCATTCATAGCTCTTTATCCATGAATATCATCCCATGAGTAATTTCAGGAGGACATTTAAAATCAAGAAAACCAAGATGTTGGCATGGCATTGTAAAAGTAAATTTAAAAAATAGGGGCCAGGGAGATAGCTCAGTGGCATAAGCACTTTCCGGGTAAGCACAAGGTCCCAACTTCGATCCATAGTACTGCAAAAATAAATAAATGAATAAATAACAAGTAATGTGCCAAAAATAAACTTTTATGAGACAAGGTCTCTCTATGCAGTTAAGACTGGCCTTGAACTCACTATGTAACCCAGGCTATCCTCATATTTGGGCAATCCTCCTGCCTCAGGCTTCTGAGTATTGCATTTACAGGCATGTGCCACCATGCCTGGCTTAATGCTCCTTAAAAATAAGACTATATAAGATGGATACATTCTTTGGAGGGGCAACAAATACAAAGAAAAAGTGGATCATAAAAGTGAGATGGGGGGCCAAGGAGATGGCTCAGTGGAATAAGCACTTCCCTGGCAAGTGCAAGAGCCTAAGTTCGATCCCTGGTTCCACAAAAAAAAAAAAAGAAAAGAAAAAGTGAGATAGGAAAATCTATGAATGAAGGCTAATTAACACTGAAGAGGCATCAGGGCTGGGGAGATAGCTCAGCAGTCCAAGCACCTGCCTGGCAAGCACAAGGATTTGGGTTCAATCCCTGGTGCCATATGCCATGCTGGCCCCAGAATCCTGGGTGCACCATGTTGGCCACTGAAACCAGCCATGCTTGCACATGCCTGTAATCCTAGTGCTGTGGAGGCTGAAACAGGAGAATCACTATGAGTCTGAGTTGTGTAGCAAGAATCTATACCAAATAAATAAATTAATTAATTAGTAAAAATAAAAGTAAAAAGAGACAACAGTTGTGAATGGTGAACTAATCAGATAACTTGGTATCAGTCTTTTCTGCGTCCTCTACCATTTTCCCGCAATATCCTATTCCCCGGCTTTTTTTTAGTACAAGGCCTCACTACTCAGTGATTATCCTGTTTTCAGCCTCCCAAACACTGGAGTTACAGGCACACATCACCACACCCAGTCTCAGTGGGTAGCTCAGTGTGCCCCAGGGGCGGGGCCAGCACACTGTGCTGGGGATAGAGCCCTGGTCAGGCGCCTTAGCCCATTGAGCTATCTGGCTGGCCCTTCCCCTGCCTTTGATTGCCATTTATATGCTAGTAGCTCTGAAATCAGTCTTCAGCCTTCAGACTGATATGTCTAATTGTCTGTTGAAGATCTCTTCTTGACTGTGTCACAAACATAAAATTCAACAGGTCCCGATCTGGAAAAATAATTTTTTTGCTTTACTCCTTGTCTTACTTTTTTTTTTTTGTGAGACAAAGTACACAAAATTCAAAAGTTAAAGGAAGAAAAGTTTTTTGTGAGGGCTCAGTCTACAGAAATTTCAGTCACACAGTTGGCTGGCTTTAAGGCAGGATAGCATAGTAGAAAAGAAACAGTCTGGATGGTTAACAACCTAAGATCACAAGTCAGAGTTGGAGAAATAGAAGAGCCACAAGGCCCGCCAACATTTTGGACCTAGCCTTTCAAGGTCAGCGAAGACTCAGGACATAGGAGAACCTGTACTGCAATATCATGAGACTCAGGTGAGCTCCAAATTTTCTGAGCAAGGAGATTGTGGAGCCACAGAGGAAAGAG
>PVKA01017337.1:0-37506 GCA_004027165.1 Ctenomys sociabilis | reverse complement strand
ACAATCCCTACTACATAATCGAGAATTAAAATAAAGTGAAGATGCTCAGGAAGGAAGTTGGGAGAGGCAGGGCCCACGGCAGCCTCCTGTTCCTCTTGCCTATAACCAAAAGGCTCAAGAGAAAGGCGCATGGGTCAAAACATCCTCTGGAGAATGCAAAACCAACAGCACAGTGCCTCACTGGGGAGTTTCAGCCCAGGGATAAACCAGCAGGATGCAGAGGCCACTGACTGCATAGATCCTGGAGGGAGCTGGATTAGGAGCCAAAGAGGCCCATGTTGAGACCTAGAGGCAGCCAGCCATGGCTCAGCCACTGTCAGCCTCTGTGCCAGGCCACAAGTGTTGCCAGTGGCTCCCAGCAACAGAGACCTCCAGGTTCCAGGCCTGGGCCCCACTGCCATCTCTCTGTCCTCCCTCTTTTGCTAAGACCAGACTCCAGCAGCTGTGCTCCTCTCCTTTCTGCTGGCTGCAGAGAGGTTCTCTTCTGAGCACACCCATGGGAGAGGCGGAGGGACACAGGGCTCCCTGATGAGGAGGCTGAAGGGGCAGAGGCCTGGGGAGCAGGCCTGCAAACTCGGAACCATTGGGGGAGAGAGAGAGAGAAAGAGAGAGAGAGAGAGAGAGAGAGAGAGATACACAGACACACACACACACACACACACACACACACACACACACACACAAGAAAGGAAAAAACAGAGGGAGGGAAGGAAAGGAACCACCTTCAAAAGATAGTACTAAAAGCAAAGCAAAGCAAAAAAAAAAAAGCACAAACTCCAAAACCAGCCAAACAAAATACCCCACCAACTCAAATATACCAAGTACACTTTCACAAAAGATGGAGAACATGGACTCCTTGTTTATTTCCTTGGTGACTTGGTCATACAAGCAAACATGGCAGACCCCTTTGGAACCCCAAAAAGAGCACACTGATGAGTCATGTGAGGCAATGGCCATGGTATTCTGGGTAGAGAGAAACACAATGGCGATTTGGTGCAATGGTGCTATATACTGTTGGCTTAAAATCAACCTTCTCGTTCCCAAGTTGTACACAACTCTGCAACAAATCAGAGAGAAGACTAGTTTTTGAAAACAGAAAAACTCAAATATCCCACAACATCTCCCTCCCCACCGTGGGGTGGAATTCGGCCTCTCACGGGCCGGGCAAATACTTTACTGCTGAGATAAACCAGCCCTGAAGTGTTCATGTTGTTGCTTTTCTTACTGCAGTTCCTGTACTTGGGTTCCAAATGCCTACCACACTGAGCTGCAGTATGGATCTGCCCGACGGCCTCCAGCATGTCTTTTCTGTCTTTCCAGAGAGAGAGCCCCCAGTGCTGATGGCACAGCCTGTGCACTCCTCCAGCTGACCCAGTCCATTCCTTCTCCATCACTGGTCTCTGATCACACTTTCCTGTCTAGAATACCATCTCCTGCTCCTTAAAAAATAGGACTGGATGTGTTTTCCTCTTCCCTTAGCACGCTGGCCAGAGGTCTCTTTTCTATGGAGCTGCCCCTCACTCTCTGATGTCTACAGCCCCCACAGCACAAAGCGTGCTCTGTGCCTAACCTTGTCATTTAGCCTAGGAACTGTATCTTGTGTTCCTTTCATATGGCCCCATCCATACGCCCCTGACTAGCTCAGTAAAAGGCAGGAAGAGGTGACGACTGGAAAGGGAGGTGCAGCACTGTGAGCCTCCGTACCCAGCACACACTGGATGCTGAGGTTAGGAGTTGCCCCTGCATGAGGCTGCACTAGCCTCGGGCAGGTGACACTCACTGTGTGTCCTGTTACACCCCTGCCTGCTCCATGCTGAAGGCCACCTCAGGGTGCTTGTAGCTGAGCAGAATGTCTGTAATACATGTAGATGGGTAGCAAGAAGAGCCCAAAGGCTGGCTGCCATCGCTCAGGTCCGAGTGCTCCTGACTTCCCAGACTCACCCCACACTCTGCAAGACCAAAGAAAATATGCGGGATCAGTGGGGTGTAGAGAGGCAGGAGGGGGGGAGGCAGCCTGGCTCCAGCCTTGCACCTCAAGTCACAGCAGGCTGCCAGCTGTGCAACCCCAATTCTCTCTCAGCGTTCCCTCTTCCCTAGTCCTTTACTACATGGCATTTCCCACCCAGCCCGGGCAACTCAATGAGATCCTATTTGAAAATATAAAGAAAGGGCTGCAGAAAACAAAATGCAAACACAATAGCCTTGCTCCCTGAAGGGTGTGAGCCACATTGCGCTCACCAGTGCCCTTTCCTGGCACTCTGTTCTAGGGCTCGTGCAAAGTGCTCCATCCTCAGCCAGCATCCCTCACAGCAGAACCTGGTATACAGGCTCTACTGCTTCTGCCCCTTACAGACAAGCACCTGGGAAACCAGGCAGGTTATGCTGTGGAGCTTGTGAGGGGGCAGACCTCCCTGTGCCAGACCTGTGCTTTGTGTTCTGACAGCCTTCCCGGGTTGGATCTCAGGAGAGGTAGAGAGGTTTCATTAGGACACAGAACAGCTGCTATCACAGGTGTATCTTCCCACAGTATTAGAAACAGCAATGTGACCAGCTGTGCTTAGGCTGAAGCCACACTCCCTTCACACACTCACATTCAGGGGAACAAGGGAGCTACAGTGCTGGGTTCTGTTCTGCTAATGAAGACAGAGGGAGGCCCCTCCAGGAATTTCAATGGGGACTCCCAAGAATAAGGCCCCTTACCCTCATTTTCCCCATCCTGAAACTGCTGGCTGCCCATGAGTGAAGACTGACTGAGCACTGCATCTGCCATACGGGCAGAACTCAGTGCCTTCCCAGCCACGAGACTCATTCCTGGCAAGTTATCCAGCTGTACCTGCAGAAAGCAATCAGGAAGAGGTGTAAGAATACCCGAGACTGTCACTCTAAGGAACACCTACTCCTGCTAGAAGAGCCCAAGCAGAGGGTGGCCTAGGGCACCACACAGAACCTCCCTCCTCCTGCAGCGCCATCCATGTGAGTCCTGCGAAGGTGACAGCAGGTGGGCATGCACAATTAGATCCCCCTTGACACTTACTATTTCCTTCTAAATCCAGGTCCCACCCTATCACCCTACCCCATCAGCATTCTGATGGCACTGCTCAGTTGCCCCCTACACTGATGGACCCTTTAAGACATGATAGTGATTAGCGACTAGGCTACTGCACATGTTGTGTAATCAGTGTGACTGAGGACCTAAGTTTGTACATTTAGTTAATATCGGTAAGTTTAAATTTGAATAGTCACATATGACTAGTCACTCCCATTTAACGTACCTCAAGAATGTGCCCTAGACAACATAACTCTTTGCTGAGCCCAACTGGTTCCCTATGTCAGGAAGTGTAAGGTAGCCACTGGAAATGCCCTAAAAGCCTAAGGGCTCACTTGCTGGGCCTGAGTTTAGACTCAGGAGGAGAGGCTTAATAACTAAGGATCCAGATGGCAAGTGCTTTTGATTTCTCTGTCTAAAATCCAGAGTAATACATCTACTGGGATACTACCAGAATTAAGGGCTGGTCTGTTGGTGTGATCCTGAGAAATATTCCCATAGTTCCCTAAGTACTGGACTCTGCATGATAAGAGTAGAGAGACAGGTGCTACCCTATATTACTACATTGTTTCTGGTTGGGACTGGAGCATCCCACCCCCCAGAAGCAGGAAGAACCAACGTACGTAAGCATCGTCACTGTTCTGGATTGTGTGGTGTCTCTGGAGGGTGCGGGGCCTGTGATGCTCACTGACCGAGGGCCGGGCTGGGTACCCAAGCCCATTGTGGTCTGGCAGCTCCATTGCTTGTCCTGGAGAACTTCTATCCATGCAGTTCCCTATCACAGACTCTGAAGAGACAGAGCACAACAGGGTCAGCAAGCCGGGAGCTTCCTCCAGCAATGCCAACTCCTATGAAGGAAATGCAAAGCCTTGTATGGGACAGTGAGTGAGGTGCAGACCATCACTGCACTAACGGCTAGCCCTTAGCCAGAGGCTCGTGGCACTTGGAGGAACCTGGCAAGCCCAGTCCTACAGCGAGGAGGGGTGTCTCAATGGAGCCTGGCTGCTTCACATTTTCTTCCTTCTTCATTTCTCTTTTAACCATGCTATCTTCCCAAACTATGATACACAGAAGAAGGACTCTCAGAACTCTTGGAAAATGACCAGAGGGACACCTACTGTCATTGGCTTCCACCTCAGTACCATGGCAGCCCACTCCTTCTTCTGCTTTAACTGTTGTTTCCGACTCCTGTGTGTCCTCTGTGGGAGTCTATAGGTGGCTGCTCTTCACATTTCTGTCCCAACCTCGATTTTCCCTGTCACTCTGGCAACATCATCTTTGCTCACCGCTTCAAGTATTCTGCCTCTCCTTATGAATTATTGAAATGTTCTCTTAAGCTCCAGATCTATATATCCAACTATTTACTACTTACTCTGCTTCCCTAGGTATCTAACAAGCATGTAACAGTCCCCACAAACAATTTCAAGCCCATCAGCTTCCCCATAACCCAATACTCTTTCAGATACCTTTCCCCTGGCATCTAACCTTCCAGGGATAAGCTCCTGGGCTCACTATTTATTTATTTATTTTTTTTACCAGCTCAGACCACCCTGAGGGTGGGGCTGATGTGGCATGTGGTGCTGGGGATTGAACCACGGTCCCCTGAGCCTGCCTAAGCTTGCCTGAGCAGGCACTTTAGACCACTGAGCTATCTTGCAGGCCTTCACTATTGACTTTTTACTCATGATTCTACAACAGCTTAAGTTTGAAGAAACTATCTGTGCAAAGGGGACAATTCAGTCTCTGTCTTTACAATATCACTGAAGCCCTATTACCTCTTGCTTGGATTAAACCTCTTCGTCCCCTACCACTACCCTACAAATATTTCTTTCTCTAGAGTAGCGCACGGACCTCCCTTCCTGGCCATATACTTCACATTCGGCAAGCACTCTACCTCTGAGCTACTTCCTCAGCCCCCATACTTCCTCTTGCCATGCTGCCCTGACCAAACCATCAGCTTCCTAAGCTTTGTTCTTTTGCACACTTTAAGCTCCAGTCAAGTGGGACCACTTAACTTCCCTACCATTCACAACCCTATACACTTTCCCTGCTGTTCCTTCTTCCTGGAAATTCTGCTTTCACCCTAACACTCCAAGTCAATTAATTAATCTTTCCAGATCCTTCTCAAATGTTTTTCTCTTTATGAAACTTTTTCTTTCAGAGTATTTTTCCTTTAAATTTTGGAAGGCTTTATTCATCTGACCGTTCTACCACCACCCCTAGTACTATGTCCAACTGTACACCTTTCTCAATCACATGTTAACGGGAAGTTCTACAAGGGCAAGACACTGTGCTGTGAGCCTTCAGTGTGCCAGGACATGTCCCCATCCCCAGCATTCACTGCCATCTCTTTGACCGATGTCAGCGAGTGCTCCCTTATTATGGTGTGGCCTCCTATCAGAGTCAGGGAACTCTATGGCCTGAGTTTAGAGAGAAATGAGTTTTCCTCTTGATCAAGGCCAGCCACAAAGAGCATCAGGACTGCGTCTAAGTTGACAGGATCCTCCTGATAGCACTTTTGGTTTCTCTCTTTTAAAAGCCTAGGACTTAAATGTATGTTTTATTTACTAGGTTTTTTTTTTTTTTTTTAGTATGGAGTCTACAGGGTCTAAGTAGATCAGAATCGTAGTGATTCTCCTGTTTTTAGCCTCCTAAGTGCTAGGATTATAGGTACGCACCACCACGCCCAGTCTCAATAGCCCGTGAGGTGGGGTTGGCATGGCACACCAGGGATCAAAGCCCAGCTACTGTGTTCTGTACAAGCAGGCACTTTAGTCCACTGAGCTATCTGGCTAGCCCTAATGGTTTTTTTTTTAGGTAAAGTTCCTTGGCAACTATGGGACTTAGCTCCTCATGAACCAACTCTTGGCAAGATCAAGTTTAAAAAACTCCTTACTATAAACACCACACGGATGCTAATGGTGGCATTCCAATACCTAAATGATAAACACACTGCCTGAGTGTTGGGGTTTCATGTCTCTTTGTGAATGGCCTCCTGTGGCAATCAAAGTCAGACACAGGCTTAGAGCTAAAGTAGGAGGGGTTGGGGTGAGAAGTAAATAACATGTGCATTATTGCAAATGCAAGGTATTCTGGTTTAAAAGGGAGGCAGGGGTGGTGATGAGGCTTCACTCAGAAATTTCTCTGAATGAAGGGGTAGGAGAGTCAAAAGCCAAGTATTTTGCTATTGAACGAAGCAAGCAGAGAAAATAAATAAATTAAAGCAACCCTATAGAAGAAAACTGACTTGCTCTTTGGGACAAGTCATCAGCTTACCCATGAAACTAGTTTTGTCAGTGGGCACAGCTCCCAAGGAGCCCCAGGGCCAACCAAATGACTCGCAGGACAACACCAGCTCTGTGCATCACTGTCAAGCACCAGCAGCTGCTTCTCCTGTTGTCAAAGGTATTTCCTAATGCCTGCATTCTCCAGTTTGAGATCCAACACAATCTACTCAAGCCCTTGGTGGTGGTGGGGTCTTTTTTGCTTTAAGGCTAGTTGCAAATATCACTGGTCTACTCTGCTCTCCCAAGAAACAAGAAGGAGTGCTCTTACATTTAAAGATATTTATTTATTTAGTATTTGGTATAGGGTCTCACTACGCAGCTTAGACTTGTAGTGATCCTCTTGGTTTCTGCCTCCCCAGAGCTGGGATTACCAGCGCATTACCAGCGTGCACAGGTCTCAGTGGCCAGTTCAGCGTGTCCAGAACAGGGCTAGCATGGCCTGTGGTACTGGGGGTTGAAGCAGGTGCTTAGTCCATTAAGCTATCTTGCCTGCCCATTAAAGACTTTTAAAGGGTCATTAGCAAACACAATGAGATGGCATAGCTAATAAAATGTAGTCCCAGGTCTTCCTATTCAGTGTCTTCCTCTCTAGAGGTCCTGGTGTGTGTTGGTTTTTCTTCTGTTCAGTCCCCTTCCCACTTTCTTATTTTGAATTTGTTTTTATTCCTGAGAAAAACATTTCTCCAAATTCAAGTTCTTCCTTTTGGCTCTGGCTTTGAAAGGCCAGGTAGGTTTTGTGCTCCCTGTGTGCTCTCTTCCAAACCTTCATGTCTGATGCCAACAGACCCAAGAGCACCTCCAAGACAGAATAAGGTATCACTAGACAGTCACAAGACAAGCCTTGTGACTCCCTAGTCTAGAGGTCATCCCTGAGTCAAGGAGAGCTGACCCAGCAGACATGGGCATAGGTCTGCTCAGAAGATTTTGGCTTGCTTCCTAGCTCCACCACTCCCTTCAATTTTTTTTTTTTTGTTTGTTTGTTTTTGGTGGAACTGGGGATTGAACTCAGGCCCTTGCGCTTGCTAGGGAAGTCCTTATTCCACTGAGCCATTTCCCTGGCCTTACCACTTCTCAAGGAGGGAGGATTGGGCCAGTTTATCCAGTTTTCTGGGTCTTTAACTTCTTCCTCTAAAACTTAGCACCTCTAACAGGTGCACAGTGCACACAAAAAGCATTCAGTACAGACTATATTTCCAAGTCTTTTCTTTTTTTTTTTTTTTGGTGGAACTGGGGATTGAACTCAAGCCCTTGCACTTGCCAGGGAAGTGCTTATTCTACTGAGCCATCTCCCCAGCCCCTTTCTTTCTTTTTAAAACTTAATTTATTTTTGCAGTGCTGGTGCCCAAATTCAGGACTTGCACGTGCCAGATAAATTGCTCTACTCTGAGCTCCAAGTGGAATCAAACCAACAAAAGCAAACTGATTTTATTGCAGAGCCTAACCTGCAGAATTTTGTAGAACAATTCCCCATATGTAAATGAATCAGTGAATTATTGAAACTTAAATATCCAAAGAAGCAGCCTCCAATTTGGGAGAGACAAATACGGTTAAAACCAGAGGCAGGGCTGGGAGTGTGGGTCAGTGGTAGCGACTGCATGCACAAGCCTCTCTGGTCTGATCTCTGGTAAACAGAAAGGCACAGCTAAAACAAAACAACCCAACAAAATAAAAAAGTATATTGAAACTGGGCTCTGTGTGCTTAAACCAGGGCTCTGTCTGTTCAAGCGTCAGTGTAATCAATAGGTCAGAGACCTGGAAGGACCAATGTCTTTCACTCTGCACTTGAGATTGCAAGGTATAGAGTGGAAACGAGAAGGCTGCTGTGATTTGGACGGTGAATGTCCTCTGAAAGCTCATGTGCGAAAGGCCTGGTGCTCAGTTCCCAGTGTTCTAGGAGGTGGTGGCACCTTTGGGAGGTGGGTCTACTGGACAGAAGCTAAGTCATTGGGGCATGTCCTTGAAGAGGATTAGGCCCCCATCCCTTTTCGTCCTTCCCAGCCACGACCCCACTGTGTGTTCCAGACCATGAAGTTCTGACTCATCAAGGGCTCAAAAGCAATGGACTGAGTCATGAGTTGAAACACCTGAGTCAATCCTTTAGGTCAATCAGCTCAGGTATTTTGTCCCAGTGATAAAAAGATGACTAACAGTAAGATATAAAAAACACCAAAGAATCAGAAAACTTCAAGTTAGGATGCAGCTCTAGTACCAAGAGAGGACATAAATTTGGGCAGGTAATTTAACTTCTCCTTATGTTATTTCCTATCTTAAAAATGAGAATTGTTTGGAGATTTAAAAAATTAACATAAATGAGAGGGGCTCTGATAAATTATAAAGAACTATAAACTTATTTTTTGTACGAATGTTGAGCTACACCTAGGTGTCTTCTGTGACACTCTAGCTAAGACTTACTAACCGTGGGGGAGGTGGCACAGACTAGCCCATGGAGCAGAAGATATGGGCTTAGGCCCAAGTCTCTGGCACCTTTCACACCCATTCAGCAGCTGGAGGAACAGCAAGGCTCACTGATGCTACATAAAAAAGGGGAAGAAGAAGATGAACCCCAAGAGGTCCACACACAAGTACCAACATAAAGCTGAGAGTGAAAGAGGGTAGGATATTTGTCTGATCACTAAGGGGAAAAAATGCTAGAACAGATACAATGCATAGCATCCACCTATCCAGAGCACTTTGGGCCATCTCATCTTTACATATTTACTGGGCTTTTAAGAGAAAGAGAAATGACGTATTTGCCTCTTCATTTAAGGGCCCAGAGAGCTAACCTCTTTCAGGCTCTTGGTGTTTCACACCTCTCTAAAGTAACAATGCTGAAGCTCTCTGAGCTTGAAGAGGATGTGGTTTTCCTTGTGAGTTCAAGTTGGTTATCTCATTGTGAAAACTGGCTGTACTGTTGTATTTATTTATCTGTAGAATCATAAAACCAAGCCCATGGAACACTACAGAAGGAAGACAACCTTTATTTTTACTTCGCAAGTGGCAGACATGGAGATCATAGGGAGCACAAACCAGGAACAATCCTGAAACTTGCATTCATTGCCAAAGAAAACCTTTGGCGTGTGGCTTGCTCAGTGCTCGGGCAATGCATGGCCTCCTGCTGGCTGAGGGTGAACAGCTACAGGAAACAGGAAATCACTGGTGACAATATGGTAGCCTCTGATTTTTCTTGACTAATACCATGACCTCTCTTTATCTACCCTCAAGAAGTTCTAGAAAGGTTGCATGAGTTCTGCTCTTAATTAGATGCCTTGAAGCACTCATTACACAGCACTTCATGTCTCACTTCCCTCAGTGGAGTAGAAGCTCTCTGGGGACAGGGCCTTTATCTTTTCTTTCTGAATTCCCACCACACACGTGATGTGGGATAAACTGTACTGAATTTGCTCTACCATAGCAATAACAGCTAAGGTGTTTGGGGGTTAGTGTGTAACTATCAAGATGGAGGATCATTAAAGAAAACAGCAAGCTTTTCTTCCTGTCCAGGTAGACAAACAAGGATGAGCTCTTCACACTTGCAGGCAGGATAAGGGGGCAGGCACTATAAACTTTTTTTCAGCACAAGACCCAAAGATACTTTTTTTTTTTTTGGTCTTGTTCAGACAGAGTCTCACTATGCAATTCAAGCTGGCCTTGAGCTCACTTTGTGGCACAGGCTGGTCTCAAATCCACAGCAATCCTCCTACCTCAGCCTCCTGAGTACTAGGATTATAGGTATGCGCCACCATGCTCAGCTTTGAAGGTTCTTTGGTAAAAAAGTAGCTTTCAAGTTTTTAAAGGTGAAGAAGTCAGGTCAAAGCATTTCTGCTGTGAAAGGGAATCTTAACATACACTTTTCAGGGTGGCTGTGTGCACATATAGCAGGAGTAAAGATCAGAGCTTCCAGAAGAACTCTTATGAAAAGCCAAAGGGAAAAGGGTTACACAGATGGCCTAATAGACATGTTTATAGAGGTCATGGCAGTGACAATGACGATGATGTAAGAACACAGGAAAAAGAGGGGGAGAGAAATAGAGGCGATCAGTCAATTGGCGGAAGTAAGATGGATTGGACAAAACTACTGTACTGATCAGGTACTGCTGAAGTAAAATCCCTAGAGTTGGGAGAAGGGATTTGACTGGAGCAGATGACACTCTGAGTTGCTCTGAAACTGCCAAGGGACCCAAAGTGCTCCTCTTCTGTAGCACATCTACAGCTTAGTCTAGACCAGACTATTCAAGGGCCTCTCTTCTTGGCTTCTACTAATTTTTTATGACACTATACTCCAAACCATGCCTTGCTTACTGGCCCCAAAACGTCCCTGACACATTTAACCCTCCTTGTTCTTTTCTCATGCTTCTCTAGACCCCAACGTCAAAATCCTCTCCATCCATCAAGACCCAACCCAAATGCACTTAACTGCTGGCAACCTACCCCGCTCCCTGAAGCAGAGCTAGCTGCTCCCTCCTCTGGGGCTGCCCAACAAAGCCACAGATCCAGATCTGCCTGGTAGGCAGCAGGCCACCAGCAGGTGTGCTTCTGATGATTAGGGCCAGTGGCAAATACAAGCTCTCCAGCCAGTCACATGGGAGGGCAAGTGAAGAGAAATTAGTGAACGTCAAAAGATACTGAAATACATGGTGGTCAAGGGCCAGGGATGGGTGGGGAAGGGCAATGCTCACTGCAGCTTTTGCCCCACCTCAGTGCTTTGTAGATCAGGATCCATAACTCTGCTAGAGTAGAATGAGTTAACTGTGGTTCAGCTGTGCTTGCTAGCCCTGCATCCTTAGGCCAGTCACTTACCTCTATGACTCAGCTATCTCAGTTAAAATGGAGACAGGAGGTTGTTCTAAGGATCAAAGTAGTTCATATATGAACAGGATTTGGTGTCTAGCACACAGAAAGTGCAACAGGAACATTAGACTTTTTTCCTTTTAATATTTTATTATTTTACTGTCTTTTTGAGACAGGACCTCTCTATGCAGGTGGGCCTTGAGCTCACTTTGTAGCCAGGCTGGTCTCCAACTTGCAACAATCCTCCTGCCTCAGCCCCAAGTGCTGGGATTACAGAGGTGTGCCACCACACTGGGCTTTTCCTTTTCATGCTAATCTACTAGAGGCTCTCCCCACAATCATCCTAGATTTGGTACAGGGTGCTAAGGTAGCTCATCCTGCAGAGGGCTTGTGGAAACATGCTGCCACTTCTGCTGCGACCCTGGTTCTGCTCCATGACACGAAGCAGGAAAAGTCCAACTCCTTTCCACAGACCTGTTTCTCCTCACTTTTTCTTCCAGACCCTAAATGTTGCCGTTCCACCCACAACTGACTCAGAAAGCTTCCACCTGTCCAGGTTTGCTTCAAGTACAGCTGCCACACGTGGGCACGATACATCAGACAGGGAAAATCTCTAGGTTGGATGATGCACCTTGTTTGAAGGCCCAAGACTTAATTGCCTTTTGAGCAGGTGTATCTCCCTTTTAGGGGAGCAGAGTGAGCACACCTAAATCACCAAGCCTTGTTTACCTCCTCTGCTCTGGTGCAAGTGTCCTATCCTGCTCTGTGCTACAGTACCTAATTCCCCTTGGAGCCGAGTTTTGAGGTTCGTGTGCTGACTTCACAGGACAAGGCAGGAGATACAACTAAGGCCAGGGAGGGTAGCACAGAAGAAACATGGTTTCAGGGTTGGATATACTCACTTCTGTTCACTTGATGGCTATGGGAAGAGTGGTAAACTGCAAAGTCTATGCTGGCAGGACAGAAATCCCTAGTTTTATCAAGGATGAATGCTCAGATACTACTGGAACTAATTCACTGTTGGCAGTCTTTTTCTCCTTCAGATAAAAGTGAATGTGTTCACTTTATTATAAAGTAACACAAAAAGAAATGCCAGAGAACTTCTGTGATGCTGTATCGAGCACAGTGATGAGATGTCCAGAGTAATAATGCTACCTCACCATGGTTTTCTCTTTTTCTTTCCCATGCCTATGTATAAATACAAACATGTTTGAACCATCACAAAACTTTTTGAAGAATCATTATTCCTCTTGCTCCTTTTTCACAGATGAGGAAAATAAGTAAGATAATCACTAGCCATTAGGACAAACACCAGTGGGTTTATGGTTAGGATATCATATTTGTGACAGAGGTAAGACAAGGATTAAGGTACTTTAACTCACGGTCTTACTACTTAAACTAAATTTTCATATGCTGGCTGATTTTTTTCCTATTGTAGAAGTTGTTTTGAAAAATTGGAATTTCTGGATTCTATGAAATGACAGTATGAAATGAAAAACAGATAAACGATGTACTTGGAAAAGTGAATCCCTCACCCATCAACACCCACTTTTCTATGCTTTTCTCCAAGTGGCCTTCTCGAGAATTTTTCTTTATTTACTTATTTTCTGTATTTTAAGGAAGGGTGTTCAGGGTCTCAATACTAGACTGGACTTGTAGAGGTGATCCACCTGTTTACAGCCTCCCAAGAGCTGGGATTAAGGGCTCGTGCCACCTCGCCCAGTCTCGATTGCTGTCTCAGCATACCCCAGGGCAGGGCCGGCAGGGAAGGCCTTTTGTGCCTGCTTGCAGGTGCTTTAATCCACTGAGCTATTTGGCCAGGCCTGGGAATTTTTCTTTCTTAACAACAGAAAGTACTAGCTGAAACAAAGTGCCATTACTGAATCAAGGCACAATGGACCAGGACTTTTACTCTGACAGACTCTTACCTCGGCTAGGCACCTTATTCCTATTGAATGCTGCAGCAGACTGATGTCCATAGGGATGTATCCCCAATTCTTGGGCATGACTCACAGTTCCTAGCAAAGATTCAGGATCCCCAGGTCCACCAGTACTCAAGAGCAGAGGGCTGTCGTGGCAACCTTTGGTCAAGGAGCTTGAACTCTTGCTGTCCAGAAAACCTTCCTTGGCCCCCTCACACAGGCAGTCCTCCTCCATGCTCTCTGAGTGCACAAGTGTCGGCTGCTGAGCATAGCCATGGGCTGGGGCAGGTGAGGATACCTGCGAGATACATTCCTGAGCCCTGATTTGCAGAAGGTGCTGGGGGCTGGTGTGGTGGTGGTGCTGATATGAGTCAGAATTTTGATAGGACAAAGTCTGGTGCTCAGTCAGACTCTGTCCCCCAAGGCCAGGGGCCAGGCTCGCATCCCCTTGGCTCATGTGCCTGAATAAATCTTGGTATTCTTGCTGTTGTTGTTGCTGCTGTCGTTGCTGCTGCTGCCTTTTAATAAGCTGTGCAAACTCCACTGGAGGCAGCCGGATATCCGAGTGGCCAGTGAGTGAATGCCGGGGAGAGAGAAGTCCTTGAAGGATGTGGGGTACCTGCTGGTGTCTGTTATAGTCTGGTGGTGTGGGGGACAGTAGGGCCTGCTGTAGTGCCGATGTAGTATAGTGTGGTGGCTGCTGATGGGTGCTTGGAGGGAAGGTGGGGAGCTGGTCAAGGGGAGGGACTTTCAGGGCTTGGGCTGGAGGGAACCCAACTCCTGGTGAAGGGTTGTAGCTGCTGGGGGAACCCCGGGACTGGTCCGAAAACAGATGGGGGTGCAAATGCGGCTGGTCGTAGTTAGCAGGGGAGAACCGATTCACGTTCAAGCTGCAGACATAAAAGGAAGTGAGTACCAGGCAAGCACTGACCAAGTGTGCTACACTCCCCAGGAATGGATGGCTGCTGTTGGGCCTCACCAGGAAGCATGTGACGCAGACAACTGCAGTTTGACAAGGAAGAGGGCACAGAAGCACCCGCTCCACCTGTCACCACATGTGTCCAAATCTGTCATCACACTCTGCACACTAGCAGCATGATTACTTTGAAAGCATCATGGCCTCTCTTAAAACACCATTTAAGCTGTTACGAGGCACTAACCTCTTAGACTGACAGAGAAGGAGAGACTCCTAAAACAATAGGTAGGAGAACTGACAGTTTTGCACCCTCCTCTAACAGGCGCTTTCGTTTTTGCAAACGATTAGTAAGGTTGTTTCGTCATTTTCCTTCTCTGTCTCTTTAACATTTTAATTCTAGGCCCTTTAAATCATGTACAAGGTCATGCCAAACTCAGCACCACGATTTTAGAATGGGTGAAATGAGTATCCCAGTCATGCCATGCTCGGTCCTGGCCTCTCTCTTACCCTGCTGAGGAGCTTCCTCCCCACAGGTTACACAGACCTAGCTGGGTGACATGCGGCAGCCATACCTGTGGGCCTCCGCACTGTCAGCACTGAGCTGCTTGGACAAGGGTCGGTGCCCATAGCTGAAGCTGGCCATCAGGTTGGAACGGTGCTGCATCTGAATCTGACTGGCGCTGGGGCTGATGGAGATGCTGCGTCCGGTGGAGCCTGCAGCTGTCCCTGGCATGTTGCTGAGCAGGTCAACTGGCTCTTGTACTTGGATAGTCACCTGCTGTGACTGGGTAGGCTGCTGGATGCCCAAGCAGGTGAGTGCCACGCTGGGGGGAGGAGAACAGTTCTCAGGCTGCTGCTGGAAGACTGCACTGCGGGAGGGTAAGCCTTGAAACTGGGAGGGAGCGGCAGCACCTGGAGAGAAAGGGACCTCATATGACCAAGTGCCCAGGCTGCATGCCATCCTGGAGCTTGGAGCTCGCATCAGAGAGTATCTAAAACAGCCTCTCATAATTTAGTATGCATAAGGCGAGGCCACAGAACTTGTTTAACAAAACGATTTCCCACATCCTACCTACAGAAATCTGATTCAGAAGGTCAATGTGGGTTTCTAAGAATCTGTGTTTCAAAAAAATGCCCCTAAAAGCTGATCTATGGAATATATTTTGAGTAGCTTGGATCTACATAGCACATCGCAAACTTGAATGTGCAATCAAACAGCTGAGGGATCTGGCTGAAGTGCACATTTTGATTTAGCAGGTCAGGGATGAGATGTGAGATTGTGCTTTTCCTACCAATGTAGTTGGTCAGGGAACTACACTTCAGGGCAAGCCTAACTTCAGATTCTTCTCAGGAATGGCAAGAAGGATGACAAAGACCTGCACCGTGTGGTGATCTTTGAAGCGTCATCTTCATTCCACCCTCATCTAAACCCGGTAAGAGAGGGTCCCGCATGTGCATGGTAACCAACACAGGCAGGCAACAGCAAGGTTCTGGCTGCAGATTTTTATTTCATATGGTTGGAAGAGTTATTGGTAAAAATACCAGTAACAGAACCTTTATTGGAACTATAAAGATTGTTTGTTCCTCGTGTTTTACATATATATTTATTGGATACCAATATTACTGAGAAAATGGAGGTACACAGAAGTACTTTACTTAAGGGACCACAGGCAAGAAACGGGTGGGACCAGGGCTCAAACCAAGGTAGTCTGGCTCTAGAGCCCATACTCTTAAATACTATGTTATTTTGCCTTTCAGATGGCTCATCGCACTCAAAACGAAGATGGTTAAGAAAAAACAAAGGAGAAAAGAAAGAAAAAAGAGAAGATAACAAAAGAAAAGACCCCAAAGACTAAGACAGCCATTTTTCTTGTGTGGCACACTCAGTTCCGCCTGGTCCTCTCCACTCACCGTGAGACTGGATCATGGCACTGTTCATAGGGGGAGGGCTATTACTTGGTTGCCTGAAGAGATGGTTGTTGGGGTGGTTGGGGGGTGGGCTTGAAGGCTGAATCCTTAACCTTAAGAATGACAAAATGGATAAAGAGACTTCCTGAGGTGAAAATCTTACGTGTTAGTCATACAACACACACAAGAAGAACCTGTTTTTTTACTCTGATTCATTACCATATAGAAAACCATACAAAAATCATCTACCCCAGCCAATTAAAAGTCTATCATGTCTTGTTTCACCACACTTCTCTACTACAGAGGCCCAGTCCACTTTGAAATTGTGCCTGACCTCCACTATGAGACGTGAGACTACTTTGTTCTTGGGGTTAAGAAAATGAAATGGTACAGGAGGTCAGAATTTCAGAGAGGCTCTTGAACTTTAAGTTGGTTTCTCTGCTTTTCAAGTAGAATCTTCCACAATGAATGCTAAAATTGGTCAATTATCTCCCATTGGAGTTGGGCCAAGGACCACTCATTACCTCTGGAGCTGGTGGGTGAGCAGGGCTGGCTGATTTTCACACGCAGCTGGTGAGGGCTGAGGAGGACAGATAGAATCCTAAAACATGAGAGAGAGAAAGAGAGAGGAAAAGAATGACTGTGAGCTTCAAGATTCATCAGAGCTGTTCCCAAGAAGGGCAGAAACAGAAGGAACTATTTGTGACTTAGATTCATGTGTCTGTCATTCACCCAAAGCTTGGTTACCTTTATTCAAATACATCAGCCATCTACATAACACAACTCCACTTGTTCCTGGATGTTCTCCTCCAAAACACACAGGCAAGTGAGCCTGAAGACAACTCCACACAAGTTAGAGAAAGCCAGAGTGCGAGCCTACTTGAATCTGCTGCTGGAGAATCTGGTGGTGCTGCTCCTGCTGATACAGCATATGCTGCTGCTGGGTCTTCTCCAGGGTTCTTTCATCGATCTGCCCCCCATACATCTTCTGCAACTGCTCACATTCCTGAAAGGACAGCATTTAATACTGATGGGATGCAGCCATGCTACCCCATGCAGCGATCTCAGCAGGTGCAGACCTGCCTTGAGGTCTCATGGGCAGAAGAAACCACAAGAGAAGAAAGAACAATGTCCTCGATGAGGAATTGACCCACTGACTCAAGTATCTGCATATTACGTATTTTTACACTCTGTTTTGTGTAACCAAGTGGGAAATACCAAGGATACACCGAAGTCTGTGTTTGAGTAGTGCCCAACGAAATCTCAGAAGGCAGAAAAGAAAACTAGCCCTTCCTAAAAGCCTACCTCTACAGCACCATTCTGAATGAAGTGGAGAGTGTGACAAGGTGTGACCCAGCAGCCTATATCACAGGAGAATGGTTAGAAGTCCCTTGCTTCCTACTCAGACCAACCCCTGAAATCTCTTTCTGAGAGCTACAGAGGGGAGGAACTTTTGGATCCTTTATGGGGAAAGCAGGTTTGATCCTGGGGAGAAATGTGTCTAACAAGGAGTAAGGAAAGAACATGAAAAAGCTACCCTTTCTTTAACCAATAAAACTGGCACTGCTGTTGTGAAGGGTCAGACAGTTCACCACCCCAGTCCTCTGCAACACCGGTTTGCTACCCATGCCTCTCCACAAATGCCGAGTACCTCTCCCATTACCTGCTGCAACTGTTTGATGCTGCTGCTGTTGCCCATCTTTTCCAGGTGAGCTTTGAAGGCCTGGATGCTTGCAGCCCCATCTGAGAACCGGCGCACAGGGGAGAAACGCTCCGTAGGGAGATGCAGGGTGTTGGAGTCCTTGTAGGTGGAGCTGAATACACGGGAAGAGAAGGTTAGGGCTGGGACTCAGGAGTTTTGACCAAACCACACAGGGACTGACTGCTGTTCCAGATCACACAAAGATGGCTGACTGCATGTGTAGCCTGTGTATTATGCTACGTCTATGCCATTTCCAGAAGAAGGTTGCTTCCCTAGTCTGCTAACCTTTACAGGGCACCAGGTATATGTTTTCCATCTCCATGTACCTTCAGCTGGCCCAACTTCCAGGCTCAGTGTGTTCTGGGATCAGATATACCCAGCTGTTATAAATATGCTGGACCAGAGAGAAGCTCCTCAATACCCCCAGGACCAGCTGTACAGGAGCTCTGACTTTAAAAATCACATTTCTATAGTGTACTATTAGAGACCTCAGTCTGGCTCACAATCTTCCCTAAGCTGTAATCTCCATAGGACCAGAGTAAAACTAGTCAGCTTTGTGGTCAAAGGTCTGGCCTGGAACTCATAGTTCTATGCTAGAAAAGGGAGGGTGGAGGCTGAAGTGGAGGGAAATGGGGACTTCTGATCCTGGGATGGTGACAACACATTCTTAAGGAATGTGGGCCTCAAGATCCTGCATGTACCTTGTGAACACAAGTGAGGTTACCTACTGTGAACACTAACTTCTCAGAGCACCAGCGCCCGCCCAGCCTCCTATTGACAGAAGAATCATGTGCATTACCTTCAAAGACCCCGCTGCTCACTCAGAACACAGCCAGTATCTTACAGGAAGAAAGAACAAGCTATTGACAAGGAATGCCCAAGACAGCATCAGGGTTAGAAGCTAACACCTTTACTCATTACCTAATCACAAAAGGATGTTTATGGGTTGAGGCAAGCAGATAAAAGACTGCCGAGGCAGCATTCCACAGCTGATGGAGAGGGTCAGGGTTTCATGTCCAGGGCAGAGATGACATTACACCAAGCTATGGGTGAAATGATGGCTCACCTTGCCAGCTACTCATTTTGGACTGAAGCAGAGCCAGAGTTAAGGAAGCAGGTTAATAAGCGAGTTCAAATACAATGCACACAGAAAGGGACTTGGGAGAAATGATGACTGTGCAGAGATGTCAAAAGAATTCTGGCAGCAGATGAAAGCCCTTCACTGTTCTTTACTAATGTTGACTTCTGCTTTAGGCTGTACCTAGAGCTTGACAAAGAAGTGAGCTAATGAAATGAGCGTGAGCACATACTGGTTTCAGTGACACAAAAGACAAATGACTGGAGGGGACATTCCAGAAGCAGTGATTGGAAAGCCCATTTCAGAAGCATGTGTTCAAAAGTTTTCTTTTCTCTCTCTACTTCAGATTGGAGTTAAAGCAAGCAAAAGTATTTTCTAAACTTCAGCTCCTAGGCTTTCAATATTTCCAGACAATGAACACACTGTAATCGACACAGTTCTGATGCATTAAGAAAGCTGGGTTCTTCAAGCAGTCATACAGTCTTTCTGCCATTTTCTTTCATCAGAGGAGTCATATCTCAGTCCAGGTATTTCATGACTTTCGGAAGGTCAGGTGGTAAAGGGACTGATTCCCAAGTCACTCCAGCAAAGTAACTTCAGAGGAACAGTTCTGATGGAGTTGTTCATTTTAGAAGCACTGATAGTTTCAATTTTTCTTAGCAATCATGTTCAAACTCAAAAAAAGCCTCACATTAAGTTATTTCCCACTACACTCTGTTAACAGGGACTTGGTTTCCCTGGATAGAATCCATCTTGTATTAATTTTAGTTACACTTTTAAAAATTCAGTTCACACACTTCTAGGAACAGAAAGGTTGAACGGATCCCTTTTCTGTCTCCATGTTAGACTTCATCTACTGTACCAATGCAGAGGCCCTGGGTTCAGGTCCTCTCCCCTCCCCCCACAAAGATACACACAAATACACTCGCACACCTGCCTCACACATACAAACACACACGCCCATTCATTCTCTCTCTCTCTCTCTCTCTCTTTGTCTTACTGATCATGTCCTCCAGAATATGAAAGGAATTCAGTAACCTATCCATTGGGGCCCTCAAGATAGCTCAGCAGACTAAAGTGCTTGTGTAGACAAGTTTAGGCAAGCACAGAAACTGTGGTTCGATCACCAGCACCATATGCCACACCAGCTCCATCCCCAGAAGCACTAAGCCAGCCACCAAGACTGGGAGTGGTGGCACATACCTATAATTTCAGCACTGGGGAGGCTGAAAACAGGAGGATCACTATAAGTCCAAGCTGTACAGTGAGACCTTATAACAACCAAATACATTAAAAAAAAAAAAAAAAAAGCAAAAAAATACTATCCAGGTCATCCATTTTCAGGATCTTATGGCCTTGAACAGTTTCTCTTTTCCACTGAAGATAACTTCAGTCTTGTGTGTTGCATTTTTGGACAGCAATTCCACTAAGATAGCTGAATTTGCATAAATGTTCAACTGTATCCAATCTGCCACTTATAATCAATTCATTTTCTTCCAGTTCAAACACTCTGGCTACAGAAACCCAGGGAACACTCTAGCAAGAGTGTTCTCATTAGGCCAAGGAGGTGGCTCAGTGGAATAAGTACTTTCCTGTCAAGCCCAAGGGCCTGTGTTCAAACCCCGGTTCCAAAAAAAAAAAAAAAAAAAAAAAAAAAAAAAAAGCGTTCATATGAAAATGGGCAATAGATAAGATTTCCACCAGGCGAGGCCTCGGCAACAATGGTAGGCAGGATGGATATCACATATGCGGAGCTATGGGTCCCCCAGCAATAAAGGGTCTAGGACTAAGGCTAACTGAGGAAATGTGCTGATCTTCATTTCTTTGAAAGAAAACAGCTTCTGAAGGACACCTAGAATTAAACAAATGTACCTGAAGGACATAAGCAAACAGACTCTGATGAGGGCTAAAAACATTAGTGTCAAAAATAGAGGAAAGAAAGATATTAGGTAACTATGGAGAGTTGAAAGTTATGAGAAGCCACAGGAAATTTACAAGGGGAGGAGAGGATAGTTCTTCAGTAATCAAAATGCTCTTTAATGTGCCCTAGAAATGCCAGTCCTAGGAGATTTTGACTTGAAAAAGACTTTCTGTACCAAAAGGCTTTTATTGAGAATCTTCATCCTTGCTATTCCTAAACCATTTTTATTTAACTATTCACAGTACCTCATACAAGCTTATCTTCCTTGCCCCCAGTTCCAACATGGCACTAATTATGTCTCTGTCTCCTCACAGCTCACCTCTCTGCTGATTTCATGATGCCTGCAGAACACTGTGTCAAGCTTGCCTGTGTGAGCTGCCTGCATGAGTTCCTAGCAACACGCAGGTCATCTTCATTTCCTTAGAATCTGCCTATATTTCAATCTTCACAAGTAGGAATGCTTTCATTCTCACCCCAAAAAGGCTGGACTGAAATACATTCTAGCCACTGATAGCAACTTTGAATTGAAGAGGGGCAGGGTGGTGGTCATGAGCTTGGAATAGCTTCAGAATGGGAATAACTAAAACTTTTAGTCATCAAGATATGCACAGAAGACAACCATCTTATTCTAGCAAAGTGCCATCCTCCTCGCTTCTAGGCTTAGAGTCAGGGAAGTCTTTCTGGTCAGGAATAGAAACCTAACACAAGACTTTGTCATCAGAACACTGAAAGAATGACTCCTCGGGTACACCACTCAAGAGGATGTGATTCCTTCATCCTACGATTCACAAAGCACGTGTCTTCCTCCAAATCCAAGCTATTGTTCAATGATAACATGATATGAAGTGCTCGTTCTTTTCCAAGTGATGAACTGTTAAAAATCCAGTCTATGGTTATTGTTATAACTCCATCCATTTCCATTTGGCCTTTTGAAAGCTTCACTCCCTTGAAGGTCTCAAGTTCAACTCATCTATGAGTCAAGATTCTGAATTATGGGAATCAACTGCAGACAAATGGGAAAGAAGACTCCCACTCTGCACCAGGGCCCAGTGGAAAACCTTTGCCCTGTGTACAAGGAACACAAGGAGCTGAGAGGATGTGCATTTGGGATGAGAGCTGCTTTTGGCTCCATGCTAGTCATCCTCACCGGGAGACTAGTAAGAATGGTGCCTGCTTGACAAGCCTCAGGAAGCTCACGCTGCCATGTGGCTACTCACCGATGCTGATCAGGTACCAGGTGAGGGGGCCAGACCCGGGAACGGAAGGGCTGCTGTCCTAGCTGCCGCTGTAGGTCCGGTGGAATCTCAGCTGTAGGGTTGGTCATAGCCAGTGTATGTCTTTTGGACCTATTTGCCAAGTACCTGCAACAAGCAGGAGCACATTTCACAGTAAAAAAGACAGACAGGAATATTCTTCCACAAGAAGCAACAGAAGTTAATCCAACGCACTCAATGAAATGGTGCCAGAGCACCAAAAGAGCTCGGCAGATCCCTGACTGGATGGAAGTAATGTGTGTCTAACTGGCCAACAAAAGTTGGCTTAAAACTGAAGTGGCTAAATTTTGAACTTAAGAGTGGTCACTGAAGAGAAGAGAGAAAACAGATATATCTCCAAGATAAGAAAACCAGTTTCCCTCACTGTGTTCCACCGAACAGAAGAACTTATTTTTCCTGTATGTTAATTTTATTCCTCTGTTCCTTCTAAATTTCCAAAATGTAAGTTAGAGGAAACTAGTCTAAACCAAGGGGGATATTCAGGAAGAGTACATATGGCTTCCAGTCTGACAGATCCCAGGCTCTGAGGCTGTCCTTACTAGAGGTCACGGGAAACACACCTTTCCATTTAGGGATAGACAAGTTCCAAAACTACCTCTTCCCGCATGCCTGTGACTACAACTCAGTCATCAGACAAGAAAAACTAATACTGTTCCCAGGGACCAACATTCTGCAGAGTATGAAGAAATAAAACCATGTGTAAGATTCAGATTTTTTTTAAAGGGGGAAAAAATGCAAGCCAAAGACCAGAAGAGTTTCAAAAGGCCAAGAGTTACACGCTGATGACCCTTCCTCTGAAGATCTTCCAGACCCACATAGTCAACACCCCTAAGATGCCAGTCCCACTCTCTGGTTGATGGTGTTTGCCCCACGATTACACTTCTTAGGGCATGAAGAAGAGAATCTTTCCATCAAAATTGATGGACATTATAATGTTGATTTAAAGAAGAAAGAAGGTGGAGCTGAAGGAAGTAAAGTCTAAGACAAAGAAGATAAATACTGCTATCTCTTCTAAGGTAAGAAGGCAGTAAATCTAATCTCTTATTTTTCATCATACCATTAAGGACTCAGTTAAAAATTTATATATCCTCATGTGAGAAAATTATACAAACAGCTACAGCAAGGGAAAAGCGTCACCATAATTCTCCTCCAATTGGCCAAGCTGTACAAGGCGCTAGTCCACCTGCTCATGCCCTGTTCACTATGCTCACCGTCACTGTTACTTTCCATGTAGGATTAGCTTCTTTTCTGAACAGCAGCTCTTATCCAGAGCTCCTGGGGGTAGGAAGTCCTGGCCAGCAACTTGCAGGGTCTTAAAACAGTCTTATTTAATTCTTAACTACCTTATCCCTTTAAGCTAAAATTAGTGAACAGACTGTAAGGTAATTAGTGATATATAGAAACTTGCCAGAGAATAAGCTATCAGTAGTTTAATATCCATTTGATAAAGACACCCCAAATTTCCCCAAGAGCCCACAAAAACCATTTTATTTCAACTTCCCTCAGGGGAAAACATATAATCTTGATGAACACCTAGATTTCTGGGAAAATACATGCTAGATTCTAGTGAAACCCCCTCCCCGGAAAATAAAGACAACCTCCACAAGAGGGCATGCATGGAGCTGAGGACCAGAGCTAATGAAACAGATCAAATGAGCAGCGGTACAGCATGCCTGATGGTGACTGCCATTCTCTGGAAACCAGGATCTCTCAACAAGGTTCTGTAAACAACAGGTATTTATATTTGTCCCTGGCCCAAATTCCATATGCTTTTTTAAAAATATCCCTTTGTTGGTACAAAGGATGCAAGAAACACAGCAAACAGTACAAGTGGTATTCATTCTCCTGGAAAGGAAGAGTCCATGCCAGCAGTCCATGGCCAGACTAGCTAGGAATACTGTCATCCCAAATCTCCAATTCCTTTTCAGTAAACAGTTCTTGCAGGTAGGAGCAGGCTGCGGGCCTTGTGAATACTATCAGAGTTGCAATGTAAAGGCAGGGGGCAAGGAGGAAAGGAGGGAGAAGAGAAAAAGTTCTTATGGTTATTGCTGTCACTTAGGGGACTTCCAATGGCGTTTATACAAATGAAATTTTCTGGGTAGTCTTCTGTTACTTCCATGTGGGGAGGAACATGCCATCTGGCTTGAGCAAAGAGACCACACACATGTTGAAGCTGCGCGGTACCACCTCCTTGGGCAGAGGTGACCTTTCGCTGGTCGCAGGGGGAGCCTGCCCAAGGACGTTCTGCAAGCACTGCCAGATGCCACATTACCTCTGCACAGCTTCCTGATCTGGCTCCCCATCCGAGCTCTCCTCATCCACAGGGGTAACTGCTGGCACTGCCTGAAGAGGAACAGGAAAGAAAAGCTCAAGGTGGAAGCATATTCTATGTCTCTTCCTCTTGTAACAAAGCAGGCTTAGGGCAAGATTAGTTATTAAACTTCCTTTTACAAAACTTTCCTAGAATCCATGAGCTAGAACAGCAGTTTCATGTTTTCATTTTTACCTTGCTCAGGTGAAAATAATATGAATTTCTTCTTTTTACTCATTCATTTACTCACAAATAGTTGAATGCCTACTATGTTACAGGATAAAATATGAATTTACGATACAATATTGCCTTTTTTAGTTGAGTAGAGAACAGAGATTAGAAAACAGACAATTGAAAAAAATACAACAAAGTCCTCAAAAGTCCTCTAAATGGGGGTGCTGGGAAGTAAGAAAGTAGGAGACAACTCCTAACCCGACACCTGAAGGACACATAGGATCTGCCAGGTAAAGATGGAAAGGACCACAATTATATAGGCTTGAGAGAAAAGAGAACGCCTGCAGGTATTTAAAGGCCAGGAAATACAGTAGAAAACTACTTATCTAGCACATCTAGGAACGGCCCTCATGTTTCTTATTATCTCCAGAAAAACATGGTAGGCTTTTGAAAGCACATTTTCACATCTCACATAACTTGGGTAGCTGCACTTGCAGCTTTAAAATACTTGTGACCCACCGAAATGAGCAAGTCCAGTGAGAAGCACCACAGTGCACACCACTGCTGCTGCTCACTCCACTGTGTGAGGACTGCCATGCTGTGAATCCGTGACAGCTACACACAATCTGGTGGCTCACACAATCCTACCTCAGGCACGAGAACAAAAAGCATACTTGAATTCCTGCAAAAGAACACCTTTTAAAAATGGATGAGATACAAAACAACATACATTTAGACATGGCTGCATACTGACCAGAGGTGGGCAGGAAGTGACTCTAGCTCAGCAAGGGATGAACACTGTGACCAGTTATGCAAGGCAAGAATATAACACAAGGAAATTTATTTGGAGAAGGATAATGGTGAATCACTAGCGGATTATAAGCAAGGGCATGATGTTTTAAGACTTGTACTTGAAAAGCTAGCTAGCTGCCAGGTAATTAAAACTGGTGGAACGGATCAGGAGAAAAGACTGGATATAGGGAAGCCAGTTAGGAGCCCATCGTGACAAGGTAGGTAATGGGTGACAGTGACCTGAGTTGACATACAGTTGGAGAGAAGATGCTTAATTTGCAGGTGTCAGAAAGCTGATTTGATGGAAGACAGGGAAGAAGGAAAAGTTGAAGATCAAGTTCCACATTCCTCACTTGGACAGCAAACCAGGAAAATGGCAGTGGCACTCACTGTCACTCAACGGGAAGAAGAGGTTTCAGAGTTATGATAAATTTGTTTTGAGACAAGCGGAGTTAAACTCATGAGGACCTGTGAGATAGCCAGCTGTACGTATCCAGCGGCAACCACACAGATAGGCAGCGCTCAGAAGCGCACTGTGTGGAGAAATCATGGGCCTGAACAAGCTCAGCCAGAGGCAACATGTCAGGCCTGACAGGAATGGGGCCTATGACAAAACTGGGCTTTGTCAACTGCAAGGGACAAGCAGAAAGGAATTCAGAAAAGGAAACAAAAAAGGATAGGTAGCAGGAAAACAGAGTGACATCACAGAAACCCAAAAAGGACAAGATTTCCAGGGGAAAAACGTCACCAGTGTCTAACAGAGTTGGAACATGGAAAACAAAAAATAAAGATTTAAAACTGTGCCCAGAATTTATCAACAAGAACTTGTGAATACTCTTGGCAGAAATGATCCAGTGGACAGAAGAAATCACCCTACCTCCTATCATATTCCCAGTCCTTCCTAGCCAATATCGGTCTTCCTGGGTCCTGAGAGCCTCTGCCACCTAACAGTCATGCTACTCAGTTGGCGCTTAATCATGCATGGTCGTTTACTATACTTTAATGTTGATATCATAAATTCAGTATATCAACAACTATGATATAAAATTTTAGTTTTATAGAAAGGACAGCTCATAAACTCATGCCAGTCCACAAATTTTTTTTTTTTTTTTTTTTATATTTAAGACAGGTTCTACAAGGTCTCACTACACAGATCAGACTCACAGTGATCCTCCTGTTTTCAGCCTCCCAAGCCCCAGGGTTATAGGCATGTGCCACCATGCCCAATCTCAGTCACTGCCTCAGCCTACCCCAGGGATGGGGCCAGCATAGCACAGCTGGGGATCAAATGGCGGCCCCTGTGTCTGCCTAAGCAGGTGCTTTAATCCACTGAGTATCTGGCCAGCCCTCAAGAAGTGTTTTATTAATCAATGCATGATAAGGTAAGTACAGAAATAAAAATTAAGGGCCAGGGATATAGCTCAGTGGCAAAGCACTTGCCTGGCAGGAGCAAGGATCTGGGTTCGATCCACAGTATGGCATGTCCTGCCAGCCCCAGAAGCCCAGGCATGCCCTGCCAGCCACCGAAACCTGGTGTGGTGGTGCACACCTATAATCCTAGCACTGGGGAGGATGAGACAGGAGGATCACTACAAATCTGAGCTGCACGGTGAGATCCAGTACCAAATAAATAAATCAACTTTTAAAAAATTTAAACTGTCATTTCTTATACTCTTTTTTGTTGTTGTTGTTGTTGTTGTTTATTTTTTTGGTCTTTTTGAGACTTGCTATGCAGTTCAGGTGGACCTTAAACTCACTTTGTAGCCCAGGCTGGTCTTGAACTCGCAACAATCCTCCTGCCTCAGCCTCTGTTGTACTTCACAGAAACACCAATCCACAATAGGTAAATTGGGCCAACTACAGATATTTAAGAAGCACTGCCCTAAAACATCTCATAAAGACTACAGATATGCAGTTAGCACCCAATCTTATGGTGGTATGAGAATGAATGAATGAATGAATGAACGAATGAACGAATGAACGAATGAACGAATGAATGAATGAATGAATGAATGAATGAATATGACAGAAAAAAGATCAGAAATAAAAACCACCTATGGGAAGAAAAAAATCTTGAAATGTCACTATCACACATTATAAATCTTTGCATGTGATTGGAACGCAGCAATTAACTACGTTTGAGCCAAATAATATATGATTCAGTGTCCACTAAAAATGTCTCGTAGTGTTCATAACGGAGAAAGACCAACTGCAATGGCAATTTTGAAAACCAGTCTAAAAAGCAATTCCAGAGAGCACTGTTTGGTTCAACTGCCTTTGAAAGGTCTCTGTGCAAATGATCTGTGTGAGTCCTCGGCTGCCTGCCTTCATGCAGGAGTGTCACTGGATGTAATTAGGCTGCCTGTACAAGGCCTGCTGAGGAGCATGCTCTGAGAACAGGGTTCTGAGGAGAACAAGTTTCTGAAGAGAAATGATATAAGGCATTAAGTTAGTCAAAAATGAACACTGGAAAAGTCTGAAGAAAAGGGAATATAGTGAGCACCAAATGTTTGGAGAATGAAGAAATTCAAACATTTAGGTCCCCAGTTCCCAACTTTAGGCTCATGACCACTTTATCAAAAACCTCTGAAAGCCATTTGGGATCTGTGCTCTACTCACTGGTGTCATGGTGACAAGTGGGGAGGGTCCCCGTGGGCGCTTCAGCAGTTGCTGGGCATGCAGCTGGATGTTGGCTCCTCCATCTGATGCCCTCCGACCAAGGGGGCCCATTCCATTCAGTAGCTGCAGAGTAGGTGGCTGTAACAGAGACTGCTCCTGCCAGAAGTAGAGTGGTGGGTCAGCCTGGTGAGGTGGGGATGTGAAGGGGTGAAAACAGCAGCACTCTAACCTAAAATTAAAGGATCCTTGGGGCCAGCGAGACGGTTTAATGGTCTAAAGTGCCTGATTAGGCAAGCTTAGGCAGATGCAGGGGACCGGGGTTCAATCCCAGCACCATATTTTGTGCCAGCTCTGCCCTCAGAGCAGGCTGAGCTGGCCAAAAAAAAAAATCTGGCTGTGATGTAGACTAATGTTCCCCTTCAATCTAGCAGCTTTGAAAATGGAATCTCTCTAGGAAACCCTCAAGTCCTGGGGAAGGTCCCCCAAATCCTCTCAAAGGAAGCTCATGTTTGTTTCTCCTGGGGCAAACCCTCTCCCACACTTGAGTACCTTGTACTCAAGCTGTCCAGTTGGCTGCAGGTTTTGCATGGGCAACAAGTTGTGCATCAAGTTCATGTTAGGGGCCACCTGCAGGAATGGAGCCTGTGGGTTGACTCCAGGGAAGCCAGGCAGGAGCTTTTGTAGATCTTCCATAACTTCCGTGCTGACAGAAAACAGGAAGACAGAGAAGTGTGGTTAATATTTTCATTTGGAAATGTTTGATCCCAAACCTGGTGTCACTGCTATATTTGGTAGAGTTTTTTTTTTTTTTAAACTTTTCTCCTACCCTTTTCTCTTAAGAGCCCAAGGCAAAGCAGAGGCCTCCTGGAGAACTGGTCTCTCCACCATTTCACTATGTGGGTCTGAGAGTTACTAATCATCACTGACCAAACATTAAAACCCATAGCTCTGGGCCAGAAGGACACTCTGGCTCTTGGCCAGTTGGGATTTTCAAAGCCTGGAGGTGAACAGCAAGTTTCTGGACAGAATGAGCCATACACCAAGACAATGGCTGCCTAAAGTAACAACTGATTCAGCAGGGAAGGAATGCAATTACTCCTTCAGCACTGACAGGACAGATAAGTACTGGATGTTCAGGGCTGTCATGCTACAAGAGTAGGTTTTATAGCAGACTTTAAAATAAGAGATCTTTCCACTAGCAAACATTCAAGACTCCACCCCTTTGCAGCTGACACCTTCTGTGGAGCCAGAATGTTCCCCCGTAGCCTATTTGATCACAGGCTGAGAACAAAGAATATAAAGCAAGGAAATCAGCAGCCAGGGGAGTCTTTTTTAGAAATACAGAGGAGACACAATTTATAAGAAAACCAGCTTTGCCCCTAGTTGAACTCCCAGGAGAACTCTTGCTACAACGTATAGAACAAAAATGGAGTAAGCTGGCTTTTAGTCCATTTTCCCAGTGAGGGCATCAGGAAAGACAGCTTTGGGGAGACACTTTGGAGAACTGGTAGGTTTCTGGGTTCTTGTTCACTTTATTTCAATTGTCCAGATATATAAGTGCATCTTAGCATTTGTTCTTTCTGCCTAGATGAATATGTGGCTAACATTATCTCTAAAAGCTGTCCAACAGGTGAATTTTAAAATAGGTGAATTTTAAGGGGTACTTCTGTGTGACTTAGATTGGAAGACCTCAATCTTCGTGGGCAAAAGGCCTCTCTTATTCCTGTAATTGGCATGATTGTTTGTAATTCTCTGGTCAAATCAACTCTAAGCTGTCAGGGTCCCTGATGGCTAAACTTGTCCTGGTCACTTACTTGAAGCTCATCTGGCAGATACGATGATGTGGGGAAGATGTGCCACATGAGAATGCTCTGCATTCTACAGAGTTGCCCAGATACTCACCGTGGGTCAGCCACACCCACTGTGTGCCTCCTCATTGACAAATAGCGGACCAGGGCCTCAGGAGAGGGCTCTTCACCTTCATCGCTGTCCAAGTTCAATGTCCCATCCGGCTAACGTGGAAGGAAGCACAATTTACAGAAATAAGAAGGAATGAAAGCAAACGCAGCTATGGAAAGCCAAATGGGTCAGCCGATGACAGCAGATGCTGTTACTTGCCTCCACAATCTGGTTCTCTGGGTTGATCAGCTGCACCTGGGGAACATTGATGTTCATGGCTGCTCCGGCCTGCTCTGCCTGGAAAGGAGCAACACGCGCACACACACACTTAGACACCTTGAGGGAAAAAAATGTTTTAAAGTAGTCTGGATTGCTAAAGTCTTTGGTTCCTTTGCCCTTAGAAGCCACATTATAGAGGCTTTCTTTTTAGAAAAGGTAATAATGATTTGCAAATTTCTTAAAAAGAAGAAACTAGCAATTGTTGCCGTCCATCCTCTGTCAAAGATCAGAATCTTGATTGGCCTCTGACAAAAGAAAGAGATGACAGAGAATGGAAGAACAAGAAAACTTTGACTTGGGGATGGTGAGCAGTAGCTAACCCTTACCCCCTGGTGTTACTTGTCCTGAACTAGATTGCTGGAGATATTGCCCACCTGGATATTGACTGGTGCTTGAAATGCCATGGCTCGGGGCATGCTAGGAAGTGCTCCGAGACGCAGGGTTTTATGTCTCCTATGTCGATCACACAGCAGGCTGTAGATTGCACTATAGTGATCATAGGCATCTGATCTTAATGACTACCAAGAGAGAAGGGAAAAAAGTAAAAAACCCCGATGAAGTGGCCTGTCAATGATCAAAACCCTTTCAATAATAACATCAGAAGACCAAAGCACTTTCCTTCCCAGGCCCAGGAGGGGCAGAGGAAGAAGAAAAAGGAAGAAAGTAAAAAAGACCCAAATTCTTAACGAAGAAGAAAAAAGTATAGAAGGCTGGAGAGGAAGGACCACTGTCTCACTTTGTTCTCCATTCCTTCCTAGATACCTGTAGTGTACGCTCCTTGTCTAGTCCCATGTCTTCCATGGCCAAGAGGACATCTTCATTCAGGGGGTCCGCCTGTCTTTCTTCCTTCAGTTGTTGGCATTCAGCTATTAACTGTAACACAAAGCGACAAGCTGTCAAATCATCAATGAACCACATTGATGTGGCACATCGCACACAGCACCATGTTGTTCTATGCCCTTAGCTGTGTATGTTTTTGGCCTTAGCTCCGAGGATCATCTATGAGCAGTCACAATGCCCATTTCCTGAACATGACGGGTACCCAGGATGGTCATAATGGTTTAACTGAACGTGTGCCACAGAAGATACTGAGCTGAGCATGCTGAGACAGGACAAAGCCACCCCCACAGTCATGAGTGACCTGTAGAATTGTGGGCTGTACTATCCACAAAGCAAAAATAAAACATGGTGACTTGGGGACAACTAGCAGGGGACCATTATCACCAATCTCTAGCAAATCAGCTCGTCACAGTCTTTTGTGCTGCTACAGGTCACACACATTCGTTCCTATAGCCCATCTTTTCTGGGCATGGCTGGATTACAATGACAAGCAAGACAGATCACAGCAGCTCTAAGAAGAGTTCCTCAAGACAAGTAGGACAGCTTACCCTGTCAAAGTTGGGATCGGCATCCCCTAGCTTTATCCACTTGTGCCTGCAAATCTGCTCCATGGAGAGGCGCTTATTCGGGTCCAGCACCAGCATGTGGCGGATCAGGTGTTCGCATTCTGCAACAGACAAACAGCCTGCCTCAGGGTGTGCTGTCAGGAGGGGCCAGCAGGACCAAGGTACAGAAGCAGGGCACCAGGCAGGTTCTCAAGCTCCTTCCTTCTAATTCTGTCTTACTCCTTGGTCCTTACCTTCTCACTGCTTAATCCAGAGGAGGCTGGGCAAAGCAGAGAGGTGGAGAAAAGAGAAATTCAAATATAGCAGGCTGATTAATACCTTCACTGTAAGTCTGATCTGAAAAAAATCTAAGAATAATCCATGGATTTCATTTATTTATATTATGAATAGCCTACAATTAATGAAGAATAGAATGTCTTCTAAACGCATTCATTATCTTATAAGGTTCTCCAAATATTCAATTCTATTCTCCCACAGGAATCCTGTATCATTACTTACATATAAGATTTTGGTTTAGGTGTGCAATACTTTTCAAAACTCAGGTGGTCTGAAAATTCTAACAGCACAAAGTGTTACAGTGAGAGAAAGGCAGAGGCCACCTCTCTACCACTTTCTCGTATTATTTAAACATTCACAGCTCTATGAGATTGGAGGGCTTATAACCAACACTCAGATCAATTGGTACTTTCCTTTGGGAACTCACACTTACACTGCAGAAAGAACAGATTCAAAAATCAAGAAACCTGCATTCTCACATCAAAACTACCTATTTCTTTTCTAAGTTTCCTCGCCTATAAACTCAAGGTTACAGGCCTATTACATCTAATAGGAACTAAATAAATATCTGTGGAATATGAGTATTTGTTGAATACTCAAATCAAACAATATTGTATTTGTTAAAATACTTTTCATATCAGTTAGTCTTTACAACAACTTGAGGATAATGTGGAAGTAGTATTTGTGATGGAAGTGGTCAATGATAGCACCAGAGTATTAACATCCTTCTGAGCATTTTACGATTATTCCTATCTCTTTTAATCCTGAAGAAATCCTAAGGGGAACACACTGTCATTGTTCCTATTTGAGAAACAATAAAACTAAGCATAGAGAAGTTAAAGAAACTTGTGCTGAGTCATACGATTATCAATTCAGATTTAAAACCAAGCTGATTCTCTACCTGGTGCTCTTAATCACAATGCTACTCCATCTCTGTACTGCGGTGCTGCTGGAGAAGCCAGTGCGGGAGCCATCGATCCAGTATGTTTATACAGCTCCCCCTTGCTGTGTGCTTAGGCTGCAAAAAGCCCCCTCACTGGTCTGCCTCCATTCTTGTTTCTTTACAATCTACTTCCCATTGAGAAGCAAAAGGAAGTTTTCTGAAATATAAGCCTGGGCCTGTCACTTTCTTGCATTTAAATCTATAATCTTTTCCCATAATCTTCAGCATGAAAACACTAGGTCCTTCTTGGTCCTGCAGGCTCTTGTCTGGTTGGAGCAGGCAGCAGACCCTTACCTGCTGGCCCTTACCCCTGCTCCTCCAGAGGCAACAGTCATTCCTGCGATCTTCTCGGGCTGCCTGTTTCAATGTCCCTTCCTCCAGAGCTCTTCCTGCCTGGCTACTCTAAAGCAGGCCTCCAGGCATTCTCTCTTATGTCACATGTATTTTTTTTTTTTTTTTTTTTTTTGCACCTACATGTATTTTCTTTGTGAAATGCATCTTGTCACTTACTTGTTTTTTGTCTAACACCCTCCTGCAACATAAGGCCCATGTGTTTTCTTACTGTTACACCCAATATCAAAAACGGTTATTATATCTAAAAGGAGCTAAATAAATAGCTGTGGAATATGAGTATTTGTTGAATACTCAAATCAAACAAAATTGTATTTGTTAAAATACTTTTCATATCACTTAGTCTTTACAACAACTTTAAATACTATTATTAGCACCTTCATTAATAAATGAAACCAAACATGATTAGGAGAAAAGGTAACACGCTCAACACTGAAAGGCAGCAACAAAGCTAAGATTCAAAGCTACACGACTGCCCTGTGACATGCTTCAGCTGGATATAAATTCTTTGTTCTGCTTTTCCAGGGCAAACTTAGCCCTCCAATTTCTACAGCATTTGGCAAATACCATCCCATACCACTTACTAGAATACTAAGAGTAATTAAAGTGAATTATTCTTAGTATTTAATATGTTCTAACTTTATAGAAGACATATCAAACTTCCTAAATCAAAATGATATATCAGTATCTATTTGTTCCTTTGTTGGTTTGTTTATTAACTTATTTGCTTTTTGAGAGAAAGGTTTCACTATATAATTCAGACTGGTCTTAAACTTACTATATTAAGTTTAAAAAAAAAAACAAAAAAACAGGGCCGGGAAAATGGCTCAGTAGAATAAGTGCTTCCCTGGCAAGTGCAAAGGCCTGAGTTCAATCCCCAGTTCTGAAGAGAGAGAGAAAGAGAGAGAGGAAATGGAAAACAAAAACAAAAGACCTCACAAGGTAGCCCAGCCTAGCATCAAACTCACAGTGAATATAGGTGTACACTACCACATCTGGCCAATTATTTGTTCTTGCTGTGTGACTAGAAGAATATTCCAATGCAGTGTAGATTAAAAAAAAAAAAAATCTCAAAAAAAATTCTCTTTCTGTAAAAGAGTAAACACCATCTACAATGTTGAGCATTATTAAAATTATATTTCCAGAGTAACAAAGCTCAGTTACCCAACTGCAGAATCACTGACATCCATGTTTACTCTCTGCAATTACTTACAAGAAGAAACTAAGTGCTTCATTTAGAAAGTTGTCAAAGATAAAAAAAGACTCCTGCGAAGGGGGCCAGAGCCTGCTTTGAAAGTTGTTAAATTGTCAGTGGAGGCCTCTAGATGGCACTCACTTGTCTTCCTTTGGTCTCCACACTCACTAAGTGAAATCAGATGTCTAAGGCCAAATGAAGTCAGTTATAAGCTACTTTAAAACAGAGAGTTTTCAAGGCAGGGTCCTTTCACCAGCAGTAACTACAACACTGTCATTAGTCCTAATTAAAAGATGTATTTAGCCAACTAGCATTCTTTGGCTTTAGATGTGATGAAAATAATTTCAAGAAAAATCTATACAAACTTTGTGCATACTATTTTCTGATTGTTTAATTTTTTTTTTTTTTTCAGAACCAGGGATTGAACTCAGGTCCTTGCACTTGCCAGGGAAGTGCTTATTCCACTGAGCCATCTCCCTGGCCCTATTTTCTGACTGTTTAAGGAGCCAAAGAAGCCTGCCATGTTTTCTCTGGGTCTACAGGTCCCAGCTTAAGAACTCCCAGTTAGTGTCAATGCCTCATGGACAAGAGCTTTTATTTTGCCTGCCCTACATAAATATCCAACTTGCAAAGGAACAGAAAGCTAACACTTCTCATCTGTTGAACAGATGGTAAAATGTGACAAAATACAGAGTGCTTGAGTGGCGTCATCAAGTCATACTTTCTCAGTGCCATATAGCTCACAAAATTACATTTAAGTGAGATTTAATGCACTATTCTATGTAAAATATGGAAAGAGGCTGAAAATAAAGGGAAGAAATGCTCCTGGGCCTAATAACATAGTCACAAGACATGCAATTCAAGAGGGGAAAGTAGATGGGACCTCATATCAGAGAGTACAAAATGTCATCTCTTCCAGATGTCGAGCACTCTATTTTAATGCTGAATGAGACTGAAGTACTCTGGGTGATGCAGGAGCACGCCACTCTGCCTGTGTAGGCCAGAGAAGCAGCACCCCTTGTGAGGCTCCTTTCGTCTGCTCTGTGTGAGATGCCAAGTGGTCTCTGCAGTGAAATCACTATGAGCCACAGAACACATATGACAAGAGCATGATAACTAGAGCACGTGTGGTATCATGGCCCTCCTGCTATGCTGACAGGCATTCGGGAGACTCCAATGGGCAGAGTCCTAAAACAGGAAGATTCTCTATGGGCAGAGTCCTAAAACAGGAACCAGAACTGCCAGTATGATTTCATCTAAGAAGGGAACTTTTTTTTCTTTTGTGTTTTGACAACTTTCTCAAATGGCTTGATGAGAAAAAGCATTGATGATCATGGTGGAAAGTAAAAACCAACCTTAAATTCAAGAGATAAGTGATGGGAGTTCTGCTGCTTGAAGACATGGCCAAGGCCAATCTGTATTGGAGAAAAGGTGTGGCTAAAAAGGGGCAAGCTAGTTTGTTGTGGTGGCACACAACAAAATGAGCAAAAGGCCAGCCAGCCTGAACTGCATAGCAAGATCTTGTCTTAAAAAGACCAAAAAAAGAAAGGGGGCCATACTGAGTGCCCTTCAAGTACCTGAAGTTTTACAAAGAAGACAAAGTAGACTTGTACTGTGCTGTTTGAAAGCCTGAAGTTGGAATAATTAGGTAGTTACAAGTTCAACGTGGGAAAAATCTTTCTATTATTTGCCGATCTGACAAGAGTCCTAAGGATCTGGGGAGAGGCCACACAGGGAAGCAAGAGTGGACAGTGCAGGGGGTAAGGCCATACCTGGAGCACAGCTAATTCAGGGTTCTGAGTAAGACTACTTGGAAAAGAAGCCCAGAAACAACTGCACAGAATAAATTCCTTGGTTTCCCACCCATAACTCCAAAAGCTGCAGAACTGTGACAAGGGAATGGCTTATCCTACCAGGCAGTAAGCTTTTCATCATAAGAAATGTTGATGTCCCCGGATGACATCTGAGATGGCATCAAGAGGTCCCTAGCCTTAAAGGGCAGGAGGAAGTCTGAGAGTCCTTCAAGGATGACTGTGCCTCACAGAGTTGTGTGTCCCTAGCCCCTAATAGATGTGATAAGGAAGAGGCCCTCATGAAATGGCACTTGAAGATACTAGAATGAGTTGACCGCTATAATCTTTTCTAAGAGTCCGTAACAGAACAGGCATTTCCCACACTTCAGGCTGAAATAACCAGAAAATTAATATTTCACTTAAGTTTTAGATGTGGCATGTTATGAGGCTGGGTGATTTCCATGGATTCTTCAGCCAGATATCTGTCAACGCAGGGGTACTTTACTCAAAGATTTATTCTGAAGCTATACAGAATAATCTGAAGTCTGCTCTGAGCATAACTCAAGCATCAAGATAATGATACAACATTCAGAACAATTCTGGGCAGCTAAGTCTCCAGAAAACATCCCTCTCTAGCATTGGAGAGAGTAAAGAAAATAGAAAAACACACAAAAGGAATAGAGGGAATGAAAGACTAACAGTAATTAATTTAAAAATATTTAAGTTTTTGCTCATTATTTATATTTTGAATTTCTCATATAAGAGAAAGCATGCATTACATAAGCACAAGTATCTGATGTACTTCAATTAATACGGTCTCAAGGCATATCCAAATGACTCAAGTTTGCCCTTTCTTATGGCAGAGTAGTTCTTCACTGTGCAGATCACATCTTCTTTATCCATTCTTAGGTCACAAGGGGTTGGGGAGACAGCTCAGCGGCTTAATGCCTGCCTGGCAAGTGCAAGGCCCTGAGTCGGACCACCACTACCCCCAGGGGAAAAAAAAAAAATCACCTTTTTTTTTTTTTTTTTTTTTTTGTATTTTAGGGAAGGGTCTAAATACACCATGCCCAGTCTAAAATCACCATTCTTAAGAAACAGGAAGACAGATTTGTAAAAGATAAAGGGACTGAGAGATGGAGAGAGATGGGGATGAAAAAGAATTAAGGGGCCTGGGGAGATGGCCAGTGGAATAAGTGCTTCCTTGGCAAGCACAAGGGCCTCAGTTCAAGCCCCGGTAAGAAAGAGAGAGAAAGAGAGAAAGAGAGAAAGAGAGAAAGAGAGAAAGAGAGAAAGAGAGAAAGAGAGAAAGAGAGAAAGAGAGAAAGAGAGAAAGAAAGAAAGAAAGAAAAGGAAAGGAAAGGAAAGAAAGAAAAGGAAAGAAAGAAAAGGAAAGAAAAGGAATTGAGATGTGTGATGTATGGGTACCAACTTCCCACAAAGAATGTAATCATTATGTACTGTACACATGCACCAATAAAAATTTAATTTTTTTTTTTTTTGCAAAACCAGGAATTGAATTCAGGCCCTTGCGCTTGCCAGGGAAGCACTTATTCCACTGAGCCATCTCCCCAGCCCCCAAAATTTAAATTTAATAAAATATTATTTAATAATAATAATTGCTAA
>PVKA01017336.1:0-45981 GCA_004027165.1 Ctenomys sociabilis | reverse complement strand
GTTATATCTTAGTTCTTTATAAATTCTAGACAGTAGACCTCTGTCTGATTGCTTATTAGTTAGGATTTTTTCAAAGTTTATGGGTTGTCTTTTCACTCTGTTGGCAATTTCTTTTGACATGCAGAAGCTCTTTAGGAAAAGTTGATCCCATTTGTTGATTCTTTCAAGAGCTTCCCGTGCGAATATATGTTTGTTCATGAACTCTTTACCTACCCCTATGTCTTCAAGAGTTCCTCCTACTTTCTCTTCCAGGAGATTGAGAGTTTGATAGAGTATGAAATACTTAGATGTAAGAGAAAATGTATTTCAAGTTCTTGAGAGTCAGAAAGTGATGTAGCAAGCTAGTTGATCAAAAGATTCCCAAATGGGTCTCATTTTAAAGGGTTCACCAATTCAATAACATTGAATTCATAATACAGATATTGTCTAAGTCTAGGTGTTTTAGTCTGAAGTTTTTAGTTTTGTTTTGATGAGTGGGATATTGAGGTTTGTATTTCTTGTTCAATTTATGTCTAATTTTTGATTCCAGTATGTGTTGGAAATTTTTATTTTATCCAAATGAACTCATCCTCTTATCATTCTATCTTTAGAAAAATTTTGTAATGCTCATTTTTCATTGAATAGTTTAAACTCTCATGTAGATGATTTTTACATGATGGACCGTTTTAAATTATTTAATCTATTTTTCATATAAAATGTACTTCCTCTCCTTCTCATTAAAATATTCTTAAAATTTCTGCCTTTTTATTTGATTGTTTAATCCATTCTTATTTAATCTGATTGACACAATCAGTTATATTTATGCAATTTTAATTTTTATATTGTTTTTATATTTTCCTTATTTCCAAACTCTTCATTTATTTATTATGTGTAGTAAACAAATTATTTACATTAATGACTTAATTCCATTCCGCTTTCTTCTGTAATGTTTGAATTATTTATTTGTTCATGTCTTTATTTGTGCTCATGTTTACAATATGAATATCTCTATATTATGAAATCAGTATAATAAATCTTACATAATAGTTGCAACTGAAGTTGCCATCTTCAGAGGCTTGTTCTTACTGAATTTTGACTAGTGCGGTAGTGAGATCTCTAATTTTATTAACTCTTTTAGTGACTGCCTTGATTTCATCTTCACTCTTCACATATAGTATGAATATCCTGCTCATTGAGACGTAATTTGCGTGCAATGGGTGGAAGATGCTTCTCTAAAATGAAAGAAGCATTATGTCTCTTCTCTATCTCTTCTCTGATCATACCCAGCAAATACACTACACTAATTAAAGATTATTTATTTTCTCAGTTTACTAAAAAATTTATATTCTACAGCCTAGTTTAAGCACATTTTGATTCATTCTTTGAAATTCACAACAGCTGAAAATATGAAGGAAGAAATATATCAGTATATTATATTTTTGGAGGATAATAAATTTATAGTTAGTTTTGTAAAGCAGATGAACAGGGCCTAAAATATTGCTTTGACCCATTTTTTGGCTGACAGAATTTTACATTTTTTTCTAAATTTTTAATTATATTCTGAAAAAAAATTCACAAAGTATAAAAGTATCAAAATTTATTATGGTATGTGAAAGAGATTTAAATGAGTGAGATATTTCAAATAAAAGAATATACATATGATTCAAAATTTCACTGATATCCACATAAAACTAAAATCATTTTGCATATTTCTTACAAAAATCAAGCTCCACCTACTAACTCCAGCCCACAATCTGGCTTGGTGCGGAACTTTGTAGCGGAATTCCCAGTAAAGCAGCTAGGAGAGAGATCCAGCCAGCTAATCCAGGAACACAACAGCTTTCCAGTGGGCACAGTGGGTTTACTTCCATGTGTTGCAGCAGGAAGAAGCAAAGCACAGCAGGCAGAGTGAAGCTAGGACCAGAGGATGAGTTCAAACTTGGTAGATCCAGACCTTGTAATCTGAGACACACTGCTAGACCCCAATCTATGAAAGCATCCAATATCTCTCTCTCTTGATCAAGAGAGAAGGCAACAGATAACCCTGGAGAAAGTCTTCCTGGAAGTCTCCAGGTACATCAGGGAGAGGTGAACAGAAAGATCTGAGAGGAACTAATTTAAAAAAGAAATTCATAATTTAATATTTGCTTAGCTATACAGTCATGATGCTGGTCCTTAGGGTCTAATATACAAAATCATTAATTACAAAAGTTTGCAAGTGCTAAATCCCACTACCCATTATTAGTGATGCTAATTGCAGTACCGTAAATAAAAAGTATAACATCCTTAACCACATAATCTCCCTTGGGTAATAATACCAGTAGGAGCTATGGTAACTACTACACCAAGGTGCTACATCAAAGGTCAGAGGACATTGCTGTAAAAAATAACAAATAGCAGGAGCAACAAATTCAGTCTCAGGCCTGAAGCCTACAGCAAACAAATGTAAGAGGCATTAGCATTGAAGAAATAGGAAGCCACACTTTTGAAATCTCTGGAATAATACCATCTGAAGTAAAGAAACAACTGCACAAATGTATAGAAGACATCAGGTCAGAAATAATCGCTAAAATAAAAAAAAATGACAACTACAATGAAAGAATTACTAAGTACTTCAATAATAGACACTGATAAAAAGTAGAGGAGAATAGAAAAATGGTGGAGTGTTTGAGTGAGCAACATAGGAAAGAAGCAGAATGTATGGAGCAGATTCAAAGAGATATACAGGAAATTAAACCTCAAACCCAAACTGGCAAAACCATATGAATAAAAGTGAAGGTAGAGTTTCAGATCTGGAAGACATGGATACAGGTAGTACAGGTAGTGAATAGGTAAGAAAACCTCTTTTTTTTTTTTTTTTTTTTGAACTGGGAATTGAACTCAGGCCCTTGCCCTTGCCAGATAAGTGCTTATTCTACTTAGCATCACACCAGCTCCAAAAAGATCTCTTCAAAACAATACAGGTGCAGAACAAATATTTCAACATCTACAAAATGATGCAAAGATGAACAATGTGAGACTAATAGGCCTTAAAGAAAAGGAAGTCAATACAAATGATATAAAAAGAATATAGACAGAAGTAATAGCAAAAATCTCCCCAAATATGGGGAAACAACCTGAAATTCAGGTAACCAAAGCATACAAAAATCTAAATACCATCAATCCAATTAAAAACATGCTCAGACATATAATAATCTAGATTCCAGAAATCCAACACAAAACCAATATACTAAAATGTGCCAGAGAAAAGAAACAAATCACACTTAAAGGAAAATCCATCAGAATTACAGCAGACTTCCCTTCATAAACCATGAAGTCAAAAAGAGCATAGAGCAGAGAACTTCAAGTCCTCTATGAAAATAAATTCCAGCTCAGATTACTAGATTCTGCAACACACTGTTTCAAGGTTTATGAAGAAGGGAAATACTTTCATGACAAAGAACAACTAAAGAATTTAATGATGACAAAGCCAGCCCTACACAAACTACTAAAAGACATTTTAGAGAGGAAACAAAATGAGCAGAAATGCAAGAATGAGAATGGAAAAAACCAACAAATAAGCAAACAATGAAACACAGGAGAGAAAGGGTACACAACAGCAGTTAGATAATGTGTCAATCATAATTCAATATATCTCAAATATGACCATCAATGTAAATGGCCTCACTTAACCAATTAAAATAAATAGCCAGAGTGGATTAGAAAGCAAAATCCAATAATATGTTTTATACAAGAAACACACTCAACTCATAAAGGAATTTATAGGCTGAATGGCAAAGGACGGAAAACATCACTCTATACCCCAGAACCTCAGAAGAAAACAAGGGTGGCAACCCTGTTTTCAGACAGTCAGAATTTCAAAGCAAGAATTATCAAATGAAATAAACATAGCCAGTACATATTTGCTGGGAGAGAAAATTCAAGACAAGGAGGTAATAGTCATAAATATGTATGCACCAAGCACAGGAGCATCCAACATTATAAGACAAATCTTAATTGACATGAAAAGTCTAATATCCAATGTGACAGTCTTAACAAAAGACCTTAACACACCTTTATCCCAAAAAGATAAATCAAGAACACACAAAACATTAGAAAACATGTAGCAGAACTGAGCCAGAACTTGGAACAAAAAGACCTAGTGGACATGTACAGAGCGTTCCACCAAACAACAGTTGAATACACATTTTTAGTGACTGAACATGGAACATTTTCTAAAATAGACCAAACAATAGTCCATAGATGATACTTAAGTCTGTGCAAGAAAACAGAGATCATCCCATGCATATTATCTGACCATACTGTAATAAAACTCAAATAAATGACAAAAGAAACCAAAAAGCCACATGAATACATAGAACTTGAATAATATTCTCCTCAGTAACCAATGGGTCGCACATGAAATTGAACAAATTATTAAATAATATCTACAATTTAGTGAAAATTCAAGTACAACTTATTGCAATTTATGGGATGCAATGAATGCAGTTATTACAGAGAAATTTATAGCTGCAAACTCACACATTAGGATAACAGAACAGGAACAAATAAATACCCTAATGCTTGTAACCTAAAACATTTGTCTAGAATAAGCAAATCAAACACAAAGCTGAAAGAAAGGGAAAATAATAAAGACTAGTGCAGAAATTAATATAATGTAGAAGAAGAAAACACTACAAAGAACTAATAATCAAAATGTTGTTTCTTTGTATAATTAAATAAAATTGATAAGCCCTTAGCTAATCTCATGAAAAAGGGGAAAGAAAAAGCTCAATTTCAAGCAATAAGTAATAAAAAGGGTGAAATACTAGAGACCTGTGGTAATTTAGAAGGTCATCAATAGCTATTTTGAGAATATTTATTCTCACAGAATTGAAGACACAGAAGAAATAGACAAATTCCTAAAAAGGTACAAAATACCAAAACTGAATCAAGAAGATATAGGAACTCTCAATAACCCAATAATAGCCAATGAAATTCAAAATTTACTGAAAAAAAATATCAACAAAGAAAATTACAAGTCCTCATGGGTTCACAGCTGAATTCTACAAGAAATTTATGGAACATATAATCCCAATACTCCTCAAACTCTTTAATGAAATTGAAAAGGAAACAATTCTCCCAAAATCATTCCTGGAGGTAACTATCATACTGATACCAAAACCAGAGAAAGATTCAACTAATAAAGAAAACTACATGCCAATTTCCCGCACATACACAGAAGCAAAAATCCTAGCAAATACGCTACAGCAATTCATTAAGAAGATAGTAGACCCCGACCAGGAAGGATTCATCCCAGGCATGTAAGGATGGTTCAACATAAGCAAATCTATGAAAGTAATGCATTGTATCAATATGGCCAAATCCAAAAACAACATGATCATCTCAATTGACTCAGAAAAAGCTTTTGAAAAATTCAACACTCATTCATGTTGAAAGTCCTATAGAGTATTGAATAGGTGGCCTCTACCTCAATCAAATAAAAAAGTTCTATGACAGTCCAACTGCAAATACAATACTAAAATTGGGAAAAAACTGAACTATTTTGCTCTCAGATCAGGTACAAGACAAGGATGTCATCTATTCTCCTATTCCATATAGTGCTGGAATCATAACCTAGAGCTATTAGACAAGAGGGAGAAATAAAAGGAATAAGAATAAGGAAAGAAGAAGTTAAATTATCACTATTTGCAGACGACATGATACTTTACATGGAAGACCCAAAAAACTACAGCAGGAAGTTACTGGAATTAATACACAAATTCAGTAGAACAGCAGGAAACAAAGCTAATACACAAAAGTCAATAGTATTCCTTTACACAAATAACAAATACACTGAGAGGGAAATTAGAAAAACAATGCCTTTTACAATACCACCATTGATAATGAAATAATTAGGAATATATATTAGTAGGGAAGTCAATGACCTATTCAATGAAAATTAAAATAGTCTGCTAAAAGAGATCAAAGAGGATTTCAGAAAATGGAAATATATTCCCCACTCCTGGATAGGAAAAACCAATATTGTGATGATGGCCATACTACCATATTATCATACAGATTTAATATAATCCCTGTCAAGTACCACAGACATACCTCACAGGCCTAGAGAAATCATTCCTAAAATTTATTTGGAACCAGAAAATACTTAGAATAACAAAAGCAACCTAGGTAGCAAAGACAAGGCAGGAGATGTTATAATTCCTGACTTTAAGCTATACTGCAAGGCTACTGTGATAAAATCGACATGGTACTGGCAAAGAAATAGAAGTGAAGATCAATGGGATAAATTAGAAGTCACAGAAGCATCTACGAAAACACTCATCCAACTTATCTTGGAAAAAGGTGCCAAACATGCTGACTGGAATAAAGATGGCCTTTTTAGCAAATGATGCTAGAAAAACTGGCTCTCTACATGCTGCAAACTAAAATTTGACCCAGGTCTATCACCATGCACTAAGCTAAAGTCAAAATGGATTAAAGATCTAAACATTAGAACAGAAACACTAAATTTCCTAAAAGAGAAAGTAGGAGGAATCTTAAAGAGATAGGGTAGGCAAAGTGTTCATGAACAAAAATAAATCACACAGGTAATACTTGAAAGAATTAACAACTTGGACCTCCTTTTATTGAGAAGTTTTTGCATGTCAAAAGAAATTACCAACAAAGTGAAAAGACAACCTACAAATTTAGAAAAAAATATTAATCAATAAGCCTTCAGACAAAGGTCTGCTCTGTAGAATTCATAAAGAACTATAAAACATTATGGCCCCCAAAATTTAAAGACCCAATCCAGAAATGGGATCTGAGTTGAGCACACACTTCTCAGAGGAAGAAATTCTAAAAGCTAAATACATGACAAAATTATCCACATTACTAGCTATCTGTGAAATGCAAATAGAAACAACAGTGATATGTCATCTCACCCCAGAAAGAATGGCTCTCATTAAGAAATCGACCAACAAATCTTAGAGTGGTTTTGAGGTAAAAGGGACCTTTCTCCCTTGATGATGGGAGCACAAACTGGTACAACCATCATGGAAATCAGTGTTAAGACTCCTTAAAAAAACTAGGACTGGAAATCCCATTTAAACCAGCTATCCCCCTGCTGGGAATTTTCCTCACTCAAAGAACTGAAAACATAATATCATAGTGATATATGTGCACTTTTATTTATAGGAGCATAATTTCTGATAGAAAAATCTTAGAAACAACCAAGATGCCCGTCACCTAAGGCATAGATGAAAAATACAACGGAGTATTACTCAACTATTCTGATACCTGTGCACTAATTTTTATGTAATGACAAACAGTATGTATTTAGAAGACCAGAATGACAGGAATTGCAAGCTTGACCCTACATCACACATTGCTCTCCTCAGTGCAGTTGCTTAGTGCACAGGTATCAGCATATATAGTTAGTGAGGCTGAGAATCCTACTAATTAATGTGATTGCTGATGTATAATGTGCCTAAGGAGAGGAACCTGGAGATGAAACTCTTCCAGGATTTCTCAGAAAGCAAATTGGTCAAGCAATGGTCGTGACTCAGCCACATGGTTGACACTGAGAAAAGATCTACAAACTTCAGTACAGGATTTCAGGGTAAATCCTGAGGGGATTAAACTGACCTTGTCAGATTACAAAAGCTACCTTTCTTGTTATATAGGCCTTGCTTTATCCTGGTCTTAACCATTCAGCAGAAAAGTATAGAAACCAGGTATAAAAAATCAAGCCATATTAGTACGCTGAGCTGTAAAAGTCTCAAGTCAGCAACTTCTGACATCGGCAGTCCTATGGCTCACCCACTATTCTATGGACTACTGGACTATATTGGATTATTTCATTGAATTCACACACCTACAATATTTAAATGGTAATATAATACCTATCTCTGACAAACCTAAACAAAAAAGGAGGATATAAATGAAGGGCCATTTTGTGTCTGTATGTTCAAAATAGTCAGGATACAACTACTTTCTGTTAATTCAATGAGAAGAAAAATTTTTAATAACAGTGTTAGGACAGGATACCATGTCTGTGTCATGTACTATGAATAACCACTATGAAGAGAAGAATATGCAATGTATAAAGTATTGAAACTGTCCTACCAATTGGTTTAAAAACTATCTCATTGCTATTTGTATCTCAATAAAATTATTAAAATATAATTAGGAAAGTGACAAAAGTATGACAGTGATCATAAGGATTAAGGAAAGAAATATTAGCAAGAAATTTTGATACCAAAAAATTTTAAAAGATCATACCTTTATTTAAAGTTGCATTTTTTTTATTTTCAAAATAAACAGAATATAATTAAGTGCTGAAAAATAAATAAAATGAAACAGTTTCATTTTGTGAAAGAAACTATCAAGAGAATGTAACACGAATAAGAAAATAAATTGCAATATTGCTGAAAGATTATTACTGAAAGGTATAAAACACGCTTAAAACTTAGGAAAACAGCCCAATTAAAAAGTGGACTGAATATTTTTTTCTTTTTTGGATGCCTTAGCCTGCCCTAAGTGTGGTTCTAGTAAGGCAGGTGGAGGTAGGGTTCGAACTGTGGTGTCCTGCACCTGTCTGCAGTTGCATGAGCAGGCACTTAAACAACTGAGCTAACAGGCTGCACTGTAAGTTGAGGATGGTTTCATTTGTTTGTTTGTTTGTTAGTTAGTTTTTTTGGCTGGCTCATGCTGAAATAAGGGCAAGTGTGGTAAGGCCAGTGGAGGTAGGGAATGAACTGTGGCATCCTGAGTCTGACTGCATTTGCATGAACAGTTGCTTAAAAAACTGAACTAACTGGCAGGCCCCCATGAGCTAAAGACTGTAATAGATGCCTAAAGAAGGAAGAGACAGGACATGGCAAAAAAGCAAATAATATTTGTTCATTCTGCTATCATCCCCTATACATTATGTGTCAACAGAGAAATACAAAATTAAATCCACACAGCCATTAGAATAGCCAAAATCTACAACAATGTCATTAGCTGAGGTGAATGAGAATTTAGAGCACCAGCACTCTCTGCCACTGACAGTGTGAATGAAAACTGTATGAGTGCTTTGGAAGACAGTTCTCTATTTGTCTTATTACAGAAAGTAAACATACTATTATTATATGATCCAGCAATTGTATTTGTTGGTTTTTACCTAAAAGAGTTAAAAACTCATGGCATGACTCAAATGGCCAATAATGTTGACCGTTTTTTCATATACTTATTTGCTGCTTATATTTCTTCATCTGAGAAGTATATGTTCATCACTGGTGTTCATTTCTTGATTGAGTAGTTGAATATGGGAGGTCTTTATCAACTCTTTATGTGCTCTAGAGAGGAGCTTTTTGTCTAAGGAATAGTTGGCTAAAATGGATTATTTTTAGAGACATGCAAATTTAAACACATTGAGCTTCCATCTCACCCCAGTAAGAATGGCTATCATCAAGAAATTAACCAATGACAAATGCTAGAGGAACTTGGGGGGTGAGTGGCAATGGTCTTCTTCTCCACTGTGTGTGGGAGTGCAGACTTATACAACTATTATGGACATTAGTGAGGAGATTCCTCAAAAAGTAATGTTAGAGGTGCCATTCAACCTAGCTACACCCCTTATGGGTATTTTCCCAGAAGAACTGAAAGCATTATACCAAAGTAATATATGTGCACTCATGTTTATAGCAGTGCAATTTGTCATAGTTAAATCTTCGAAACAACCCAAATGCACATTGACCAAAAATGGATAAGAAATGTGGCATTTTTATGCAGAAGAGTACTACTCAGTAGAATAGAGAAGGAAATATTTGAGAATTTTATAAGTAAATACATGCAACTTGAGACCATTCTCATAAGTGAAATAAATGAGACTTTCGTGTACAAACATATTGTCTCCCAGTGTAAGGAGCTGAAAGAGTAAATAAAACCCAAAATGTTCATATTGTGAAAGGAATAAAATGGCTCTAAAGCAAAAAGAAACTGGGATGGAGAAGTAGGAAAAAGAAGAAAGGGAAAAAGAAACTAAATAAATAAATATGTAAATAAATAAGACACAATAGTTATACTAATTACAATTGATTTACTGAAAAGAAAAGTTTATGTCTGTATTGTTTGATAAATTTTTCATTTTACCTTCTCACATAAGCAACTACTTTGAAGATAGCAATATGCAACATGCTAACCTTTACTACTGTCCTAATATCTTGTTTTGAAATTTTGTACCATTGTTTTTTTTTCCCCTTTAAAAACATCATGGCAACTCAAATAAATAAATAAGTAAATTTCTGTGTAAAAATGTGAATTTTTTTCACATTCTGTAGGTATGTAAAGGGCCATAGGTGTAGCTCAGAGGACTAAGCACTTCCTGAGGTAAGCACAAGAGTCAGGATTCCATCCCTGGCTACACATGCCTTGCTGGACCTGCCACTTAGTATGCTGTGCCAGGTGTGGTGGCATGTACCTGTAATACCAGCACTAGGGAGGCAGTAATCAGAAGGATCACTATGAGTCTGAATTGCATACTGAGACCCTGCACACACATAAACACAACACACACACATACACACACACACACACACACACACAAATCTATAAAGATTTAAAATTTAGAATATTCATGTTAGTTGGAAAAAGCAGGTTTATTTTATTTTTAATGTTTTTGATATTCAGACAGATAGTGATGTTAAGCCAAACTGCTTCTGTTACAGGGTAATAATATTTTTAAGCTTATCTTTTGGATGTTTAACAACTAAAGTTGGCCGATCAAAAATTAGAGAAGTAGAGGGGCTGCAAGGATAGCCAATATTTTGACCCTAGCCTTTCAAGGCCTTTGAGGACTCAGGACATAAGACAACCTCTGCTGTGACATCTTGTAACTAAGTGGTGTCCCAAATTTCCTTTCTTTTTTTTTTTTTTTTTTTTTTTTTTTTTTTGGCACAACCAGGGATTGAACTCAGTCCCTTGTGCTTGCCAGGCAAGCGCTTATTTTACTGAACCATCTGCCTGGCCCCTCTCCCAAATTTTCTTATCAAGGAGATTGTGGGGCCACAGAGGAAAGTGATAAACAATGTACAGTGTGCCTACAGAAAGAAATCAAGAAAGAAAAATCTTCTCAGGCTTTCACAGACAGTATAATTGGTCAACAAAGTTCATAACATCTACATGACTGAAACTGATGAAAGATTTACAAGGTGCTATACATGATTTCAAGAAAATGCTGAGGGGATTTGACTGACCTTGTTAGACAACAAAAGTTACATTTTTAGTTATATAGGTCTGAGTATAATCATGAGGTATAAAAAGTACTGCTGGTCTGGGGAGATAACTCAGTAGAATAAGTAATTGCCTGGTAAGCACAGGGCCCTACGTTCAATCACTTGTACTGAAAAAAAAAAAAAAAAGGAAAGGAAAAAAAAAAGTAATGCCATATTTATATGCTGAGCTGTAAAAGGCTCAAGTCAAAATCTTCTGAATATTACAAGTTCTGCTAGTAACCCATTACTATAATAAACTATCGGACTAGATAGGGTTATTTTGCAGATTTCAAGTGCCTACACTATTTGAATGGTCATCAAGTATGAAAAGGTCCCTTAAATACTTCTCATATGGCCTCTCTAACAGAAATGAAGCAAACATCATGAAAAAACAAAACAAAAAAAGGGGGATATAGGTAAAGGACCATTTTTTAAGTGAAAAATAATATATGTATGTGCAAATATTTAGGATAGATATACAGCTACAGATTCTCTTAGTTCAGTGAGAAGGAAGGTTTTCACTAGTATTGTTTAGACAAGATATCATGTCTGCATATTGTCCACTGAATAACCACAACAAAGACAAAACTATGCAATGTATTAATTATTGCAACTAGAAGAGGTTAAATTATCACTCTTTGCAGATGACATGATACTTCACTTGGAAGATCCCAAAAAATTCCACCAAGAAACTACTAGAACTGATAGGGAAATTCAGCAACATAGTAGAATACACAGTCAATAATCAAAAGTCAATAGCATACCTCTACACAGATAACAAGCACATTGAAAGAGAAACAATAGAAAAAAACACCTTTTACTATAGCACTGCAGAAAATGAAACACCTTGAAATTCACTTATCCAAGAAAGTCAAACATCTTTTTACAGAAAATTACAACACCCTAAGAAAAGAGATTATAGGTGATTTCAGAAAATGGAAAGATATTCCCTGTTCCTGGATAGGAAGAACCAACATCATGAAGATGGCCATACACCCAAAATTGCTGTACAGATTTAATGCAATCCCTATCAAACTGCCACCAACATACCTCCCAGACATAGAGAAATTATTCCTAAAATTTATTTGGAACCACAAATGACCTAGAATAGCAAAGGCAGTCTTGGCCAATAAAGACAAGGCAGGAGGCATCACAATTTATGACTTGAAATTATACTACAAAGCTACTGTGATAAAATCAACATGGTACTGGCAACAAAATAGACCTGAGGATCAATTAAAACAGATTACAAAATGCAGAGGCATCTACAAACACACTCACCCATCTGATCTTCGACAAAGGGTCCAAACAAGCCTATTGGAAGAATGATAGCCTCTTTAACAAATGGTGCTGGAAAACCTGGCTTTCTACATGCCAAAAACTAAAACTTGACCCAGCTCTATCACCACGCACTAAGCTAAAGTCAAAATGGATTAAAGAGCTAAACATTAAAACACAAACACTCAGTCTCCTAGAAGAGAAAGAAGGAGGAACTCTTGAAGACATAGGGGTAGGTAAAGAGTTCATGAACAAACATATATTCGCACGGGAAGCACTTGAAAGAATCAACAACTGGGATCAACTCTTCTTGAGGAGTTTCTGCACATGAAAAGAAATTGTCAACAAAGTGAAAAGACAACCCACAAATTTTGAAAAAATCCTAACTAATAAGCAATCAGACAAAGGTCTGCTGTCTAGAATGTATAAAGAACTCAGATATAACAGGGCCCTCAAATTTAAAGACCCAATCCAGAAATGGGTATCTGAGATGAATACACACTTCTCAGAGGATGAAATTAAAGATGTGAGTAAATTATGAAAAAAATGCTCCACATCGATAGCCATCTAGCAAATAAAAACAACGCTGAGATACCATCTCACTCCAGAAAGAATAGCTATCATAATGAAATCAACCAACCACAAATGTTGAAAACATTGTGGGGAAAAGGGAACAGTTATCTACTGCTGGTAGGAATGTAGACTGTTACAACCATTGTGGAGATCAGTGTGAAGACTCCTCAAAAGGGTAGGACTGCAAATCCTACTCAAGCTGGTTCTCCTTCTACTGAGAATTTTTCCAGAAGAACTGAAAACATTATATCATAGTGATATATGTGTACTTATGTTTATCGGAGCACAATTTGTGATAGCAAAATCTTGGAAACAACCAAGATGTCCATCACATGAGGAATTATTATAAAAGATGTCGTTTTTCTATAAAATGGAGTATTACTCAGCTATAAAGAATGATAAACTTGAAGCATTTATATTGAAGTGGATGCCACTTGAACATATACTCATAAGTGAAATAAGCCAGACACACATGTGCAACTATTGTTTAGTCTCCCTGGTATAAGAAGTGAAAAGAAGAAATAGAAATAGAAATGTACAGCAACAACTAAAGACAATTGAGTCAGATAGTTAGGGTAAACTGAACGGCATATGCTGCAGGGTACTAATCAGCTTTTCTTCTGGATGGTTAACAACCTGCATTCACAGATCAAAATTGGAGAAATAGAAGAGCTGCAAGGCCAGCCAACATTTTGGCCCTAGCCTTTCAAGGTCAGCGAAGACTCAGGACATAGGAGAATCTGTAATGTAACATCATGAAACTTGGTTGTGCCCCAAATTTTCTGATCAAGGAGATTATGGAGCCACAGAAGACATGATAATCTATAGTGTGCCTGGGGAGAGTCACATGGAGAGAAAACGTTCTCTCAGGCTCTCACAGAGAACAAACTTGTCAAGCATTGGCCATAACTCATCCACATGGATGACACGGACAAAGGAACTACAGAATAAGGTACAGGATTACAAGATAAACCCTGATGGGCCTTCACTGACCTCAATAGAAACAAAAGTTACTTCTTGTGGTATATAGGTCTTGCTCTATCTTGGTCTTAAACATCCAGCTGGTAAGTATAAAAATGAGGTATATAACGCAGGGCTATAATAATAAGTTGAGCTGTAAATGGCTACAGTCAACATCTTCTTCAGGTAACTCACTATTATTATGTAATGCTGGGCTGTGTTGGACTGTGTCACTGAATTCAGGCACCTAAATTGGTTTAATGACAAGGGAGTGCTCATCTTTGACAGGTCTAGAGAAAAAAAAAGGGTATACAAAGGAAGAATCATGATGTGTGTGTATAGACAGTAGTTAGTATAAACATGCCCTGCTTCTGCATAATTCTATGAGAAGCAAGATTTGCATTAATAGTGTTTGGACAAGATATTATGTCAGCTTCTATTAGTATGGACAACCACTAGGAAGAAAGCAAGGTAGAAAGTATTAATCATTGAATCTATAATTATAATTCAGGTATAAAATATGAAATAAGTATATAGCTACACACTCTTAATTCACTGATTAAAGACATCTGCTACAATAATGTCTGTAAGTATATTATGTATGCACCTTGTAAGATATTAACACATTATGAAAACAGTTTACAATGTAAAAAAAAATTATTGTAACTGTCTTACTAACCTGTTTTGAAACTGTTTCATTGCTGTCTTATTTTCTCTTTAAAATAAATAAAATACAAAAATAAAAAAGAAATGAAATATATCAAAATATCTAGTTAAAATTAATAATACAGGTAATGCATGGGTCACACTGGTCCATGTAAGATTTTGCAGTCTGCACTGGGTATTGGAAGCAGAACAATTCTACTTCCTAGCCCACTGGAGAGGTTATATAACTTCACTTTATAATCTGGACTACATTTTCATGTTTTCAGTTAATAGCTTAAATTGTCACATAACAGGTCTTGCTGAGGATGACATTTCCTTATTACTGACTTGTGGTTCACATGGCTGGATGACAAAATAGGGCACTTACATGCTTATTATCTGTGATCTCTGTAAAAAAACTGTAAAGTTTATTTTATTGAATAATCTACTTGTTGTCAGTTCTTCTAAGTAGTTGATCAACCCACATTTCAGGAAAATTCTATTGCTACATTTCTTATGTAAGAGTGCAGATAGACTGAATTTCAAGATATTTATCTGTAGTTGAAGAAATATAAATTTATAATTTAGATAAATATTTGCTATCATGTTTTCATGAATGGATGTGCAAGGACATTCTCCCTAAGGTCCTGTTGTATCTGAAATGGTGACGACTCTGAACTATTACATTAGTTTCACACTAGATATTGAGTTATGGAAATAATATATTTTCCTTTTACTAATTGACTAATTCAGCGATTTTTAATCTCCTAACTCCCACAGTGTAATGCAGGGATCACTATGATATTCAACTCTATAAGGAGGATGGAAGGATGGTTTTGTGTTATAGAAGGATGCTTAAAATACAAAAAATAGGGCTTAAGAAGAATCTACATGCACCCTAACCTTCAATACACAGTGGGATAGATGTAACAGCACTGGGAGAGTCTGGCTTTGTCCACTGAAATAGTGAAAATATGTCTGGTTCCTCACAGAGTTCTGAGGAGATGAAAGAGTAGCGTAAGTTTCACCATTAAATATCTCTGAGCACCTGTTGCTGTTTTTGCCTAGGTAACTCTAAACCTATAAGAAATATGAAAATGTAAAAATTAAAAATGTCTACTAACAAAATGAACATACCTGTAGACTATTAAATTTGGTGTGGAATCAATAATAATTATTAATTTTCTTTGAAATAAAATTACTTCTTTGAGTATCTCCTTCTCTCCCATGTCTTATAATCATTGTGATCATTATTTATTTTGACTGTGTCTCCTGGGAAAACACACAGCTTTATTTTGCAGTATTTTTAGAAGTTTTCACAGACTATGAATAAGGGAGAATAATCATAAATTTTACCTCATTATTTATAATATGACTAAATCTTTTGTTGTAAATGGTAGAAATAATTCTACTATAAAGACCTGGCTAATTCCTTTTAGTACAGAGTAACGTAACAGAAGAGGCATTTTTTTTTCTGAAATACTTTTATTTCTTATATTCAAAGAGGAAAACAAACCTATTTCTTTTGTAATATGAAAGTTTTCTTTTTCCTAAATACTTGATTTTTGAAATTTAATTTAATCTACCTTTTCTCTCAGTATTGTAGGTATTCAGGTGAATATAGTACATGCACGTTAGCGGTACTTCTTGAGATATCTTTAAAATGATAGGTGGCAGTTCATAAAGATTGACTTTCTGCAAAAAGCTCTTCTGTATTTCAGCATCCAGTATCTATATTTCTCCTCATAAAGATACAGAAAGCAATACTTATAAGCACAAAGTAAGAATTTATGCAAAACTGGTGGCTATTTACTTGCTATATTGCAAAAGATTAAAGAAACAGTAAACATGGGCACGGCTTGCTTTTACACAAAATGTTATTTATAGTATATATCATGAATTATTTATCAGCACGGGAGTCCCTTGCAACAAGCGTAAACAGAATTGATAAACACCTTCAGTTCACTCAACTGCAGAGAGAGGACCCTCTCATTAGGTTTACGCTGGAGAATAGAAGAAGCCTTTGTTTCATGAAAATGTCACGGCTGCTTCTCCATTCCTTTCTCTCACCTGAGAGCAAAAATTGCATTTCTAAACTATACTCTCTCTAAATACAACAAAAATAATTGCAAATGACTAATCTCAATTCTCTGTTCAGTTGATGTGATGTGCCCAGCACATCCCTCTGAAATTTCCTGGTAGGGTTTGCATTTAAAACCATGTGAGGTAAATACTGAGACATTTCTGCCATTGCTGATCCATTTTTGGGAAGCAGTCCATGGACTGGTGGGGGGTAAGGAATTTCCTTAAACTGTTTCTAATATTATTACAATAAAATGTGTTCACTCTATGCGTCAGAGCTTTTGAGAGCTTTTAAAAATAATCTATGATAATGTTATTTAGAATTATAAGTGGTTACACAAAACAAATTTTGATTAGGGACTATCACTAGATATTCTTGATGAAAATTCAAAGTTCTATGTGAATATTGTTTTTCCATCTATGTATTTGGTATAGGGTCTTACTACACAGCTCAGACTCATAATGATCCTCCTGTTTTCAGCTTCTCCAGGGCTGGGAATATAGGTGTGTGTCAGTATACTCAAACATTGTTGCCAGCTCAGTGCACCCAGGGCCAGGGCCAGTGCTGCATGCAGTACTGGGGACCAGGGATCTAACTCTGGTCCCTGAGCTTGTCTACGAAGGCACTCAGCTGGCTGAGCTATCTTGCTGACCCTCATGAGAAATTAATTGAGAACAACACCTTGTAATATTTATGCATATCATGTGTCTCTGGTTGCTGTGAGTTCAGATGAAGTTTTCTATAGCATCATGTAAAAAAGCCTCTCTGAATGCACAATAAAAATATTACACTAATTCTTTTCTGAGTTTTTCATACATTAAAATATCTAAAAAGTAGGCATCTAATATTTTCTGGGTATACATTGACAGATTCCCTGGAAATATGGCAGAAAGAAAGTACACACACACACACACACACACACACACACACACACTATGTTGACTGAATTACACCAACTATTGCTTCATAAGAATGTTTCTTCATAAGAACATAGGGAAATGTGCCTGTTTCACAATTCTTAAATAATAGCTACAAAAATAAGTTCATTATTATTGGAGAAAAGAAAGCAAAGAAATAAAAACAGTCATAGAAAAAGCGCAGCATCCTTTTTCTACCTGAAACGTGCTAAGCTTCTTCTCTCAGTGGCTGCCCAAGTTAGTGAGGTGCTTGGCAGGCATTTGGGCAAGTATCTTTCTTGTATGTGGTCATCATCATTTTGGATTAGAGGAGATGTAGGATTCTTGCCACTAATGGGTTGAGAGAAGTGACAAATTACCACCCACAAGTATTATCCAATAACTAAATAAAAAGACAATTATTTCTCAAAAAGAAACTCATTTAGAGAGCTCACTAAAATCAGAGTAAAAAATAACTTACAATCAAAATTATTATTTAGCAAAGTTCTTGCTCAAATGATATGCAATAATCTATCAGATTACCAAATGAAGTGTCAAAAACCAGTTCTAAAAGCAAGACACCTGGATTTTTGTAGGAGTGCTTTTCAAATAAAAGGCAAGATACAATAACAGAAAACTTGCTCTAAATAGCAAGCTTTTTCCATTTTTAAATACCTTTGTAAAACGATTTGTTTTCTCTAACTTGTCCTCTCTTTTACTTTAAAATGTGGCACTTATAGATATGTTTCTATGCTGTATATTTCAGTACAGTCTGTGCATTCATGTAAATCACTTAAAGTTTTACACTTTCACTAAATAAAAAATATATGAAACATTATATACTATCATAGCCACAGTTAAGATCTTACCTTAACTTAAAGTCAAATTAAAATAGTAAATATTCAGTTTTATTAACATATGTTCAAGGGCTAGGGAAATAGCTCAGTAGAATAAGTTCTTGTCTGGCAAGTGCAGAGTCCTGAGTTCAATTCCTGGTACTGCAAAAAACAAAAAAAAACAAATATATGTTCAAAAGATACTTAAATAACCATGTTCAATAATACAGAATAAATATACATATATAAAATAATAATATTTCATAAGTAACACTATAATCATTAATATAGAAATGAATGTTTTCATTTAGAATTCATTTTTCATCAGCACATATAAAATGTGCATAGTAAAATTTTTAATCGTATGCAACAACACTGCTCAATTCTTTGTAAATATTTTTCTCAGTAAAATGTTTTAACATTTCACACATGTACATTTATATATATTTCCACATGCAATATTCTAATAAGAAAAAACTCTCAAGAAGCATAAATTGGTACATATTTTTCAAATTAAAGTGGTAAATAAAAATGCACATAACAGATTTCAAGTAAGATTTTTCTTACGTCCTTTCATTGCAAGAATCGCTATTTGTGTGTTTACGTGGAATTCTGGAACACATAAGATTTCCTTATACCATATTATGTTTTCTATTTGTGGTGACCTCAATATAGTTACCTTTTTCTCATGAAAGTACAAAATATTAGTTTTTGTATATTCATAATTTAATAAAAATATTTTTGATACTTACCATGGGGTTAAGATACAGTTTTGTACTTCACTTTTTTCTTTTCTTATTCATTTCTGGAAACCCTCCAGACCTCTACTATGTTGGGTCAGAGAAGAAGGATAGAATGTGAGCAAGAGAAATTTTCCCCTTTAGTGGAACTCAATAACCTTAAGGGAGATTTGTATTTGAATGAGAAAATGCTAACTTTCAAGACAAATATACGATCAAAATTTTATTCAGTTTGGATTAAACTTTCTAAAACTTCTAAACAAAAATTGATTATTCTTTCAGCTGACAGAGATGAAGAAAGCTGTGTGGACCTGCCCTTATTCTTATTTCTAAAATAAGAAAAGTACACTTACAGTGGGTTTTGTACACTGAATTGCTACAGTACAAGTGTCAGTAAAAGATTTTGCAAAGTTTACAAAAGCAATTTAAAATTTCCTGTGCTGTAAACTAGTACATTTTTGTATTCCTAAAAATTGGTTCTTCAAGCAAATAGATAGTTCTTGTTGATTCTTTAAATTTTTCATGACTTGTCCTTTTTTTCCATTTAGTGTATGCCCACAAGTGTGCAAACTGTGAATATGACTGACTTGCCCCAAACTGTATATTTAAAACACACAACTTGATAATTTTAAAAAGAAATGCACAAATGTCAAGCCAACATTATAAACAATAACATAAACATAATTGTCACTTTAAAAGTGTTTTTCTATTATTTTCTAAGAACAATTAAGAAAAAGATACAACATTTGAATAAATTTTATTGATTTTAAATTTATTGAATAAATTTTATTGCAACACAGTTAACCACCTCCACTGCACTATACACTAGATCTGAAGGAAGTATGTTTTGGCTTCTGCACACAAACACCTTCTAAGCCATTTGCCTAACACTACTTGGCTGGCCATCCTGTTAGCTGTGGGAACCACCACCCTAGTCGGTGTGTCTAGGAATGGAATTAGTTCAGATTCCTGTGGTAAGTGGTGCTTGAAGCATAGATTCTTCCACAATTGGCTTATTGGCATCAGCACAATGTCTTTCAGTCTCCCTCATGATTTAGCCAAAGGCTAGGTTTCATTTTGTAAAACCAACTGTGACTACCTTAATTGTAAAAAAAAGCCAGAATGCTTTTATTCATCCACTCAAAAACTAATATTCATTTAGATGGCTTCCATGTTTTTGTGATTTTACAGTGTGGAACTGAACTTTGGGGGACAGACGTTCTTTCAAAGTCCTGATGTCAATTATTTTGTAGATAGACCTAAAAGCATGACTGCTGGCTCATTCGTCCTTCAGCATTTAATTTCTTGGATGAAACTCCATGTTTCCTTTTTGTCAGAGTGAAAAATTAGAACAGTTATTTTTATTCTTACAAAAGGTAGAAGAATTAATTTTTTCTCTGCATCCTTGCCAAAACTATAATATTCTTCCAGAAATGATGAGGGGTTTCTCTATTTTTGCAACTATGATATTTATTCACCTGACTTACATTGACCATAATTACATATATATATATATATATGCATATATATATATATTCTTAGTTATTGTTTTATTTTTGTCTATATTGTTTTGTTAGTATTTTTCTATTAAATTATATGAATTTCTTACGGATTTTGGATAACTCTTTACTACATATACGATATCCCAAAGTTTCCTACTATTACTTTCGTCTTTTAATTTTTGATTCCTTTGTTTTTGATGTGCAGCTTTTAGTAAATTGATGTGCCCTATTGTCCATTGTTATTTTTACTGCAGTGTGTTTTAAAGCCAAGAAATCATCACTAAATGCAGCACCAAGAAAATTATTCACGGCTTTTTTTCAAAAATTAAAACTGGGCCTTACATTCAAATCTTTTATGTATTTCTAATTGATTTTTGGAATTCTTAATATTTGGGTCCCATTTATTTGTTTCCTTTGGCCTGCTGAGCACCCTGTCTTCTCAACATGTTTAATTAGGGAAGCTATAATTTGTACATAGAGTATTCTTGTGCCTCTTGTGAAATTCCAGTTGATCGTAAACATTGGCTTTAACTCTGAGCTCTCTATTATGTCCTATTAGTTAACATCATTATTTATTCTGTTGCCATAAAATATTGAGTTCTATGTTTTTGACTTAAGGCAGGAATTATTACATCTCCTGTTTATGATTTTTCTAAATTTCTTTGGAAATTTGCTACATTTCATAATTTGATAAATATTTGTGAGCACTTTTCTATTTTTGTAAAAATGACAATGTGATTCTGATAATAATTATATAATATTTAAGGATCATTTTAGGGTTTAAAGACATTTTGTTTAATGATAATTGTTCTGCTTCATAAATATGTGATATCTTTCAATTCATTTGATGCTTTCATAATGTTTTAAATTAATGATCTGTAATTTTTAGTGACAAGAAGTTTACCTCTTTGACATTTTCAAATTTACAAATTTTAATAATTAATAATAAATAAAATTGTTTTTATAGAAGGTAAAGTTACATATGTCCTGCTTGGAATTAACTAGACAGGGCCAGTCAGATGCCACAGCTGCTTAGGCAGACTCAGAGACCAGGGTTCTATCCCCAGTGGCCTATGCTGGCCCCACCCACAGGGCATGTTGAGATGGTGACTTAGACTAGGATTGGTGGCAAGTGCATATAATCCCAGAACTTGGAAGACCGATAACCGGAGGAACAATATGAGTCAGATCTGTGGAGTGAGACCTTATAGACTCTGTAGTAGGTACATTTTTAAAAAAAGAAAAGAAATTAAGTACAAAAGAATTTTATGGTCAGTGTCTGCTAGTTAAAAAATTCTAGAGTTTACTCTAGACTTTTAAAAATTTTTATTGAGTATTCTTAATGAAAGTTCAATTTGAATAAAAATGAGATACTGTTTACTCCTGGCAACCTTATTTTTAAGGACCTATTTTATTGATATCTGATGTTACAGTAGTAATTGTGAAAGAAAAAAAAAACCTATAAACAAATTTTTTCTTTCTATTCTGGGGTCTATAACATTATAATTGAATATGACATTTCCAAATCATTAATTAATTTTAATATTATTTTAATAATAAGCACAATTGTAAGTCATCACATTATTTTAAATTGTTTTCATGTTTTCAAAGAAGTAAGTGGGTGCTTCAATAGTAGTAATTTTTATTTAAATGATAAGACCATAAAGAATTTTCATTGAAAACTCATCTTTTTTTCTTTTCTTTTTCTTTTTTTTTTTTTTTTTTTGATGGACTCAGGGATTGAACTAAGGCCCTTGAGCTTGCCAGAGAAGTGTTTTGTCTACTGAGCTATCTCTCCAGTCCCTTGAAAGCTCATCTTGCATGGAGCAGTTACAATGTGAAAAATCTGACAACTTGAATTTATTCCAACTTCACTGCCCAGATCTTTATGGGCCTTATTCTGTCTTAAGCTCTGTGTTAATCTCCTGTGGTTCACTGCAGGTTAATATGTTTCCAACAGTGAAATCACCATTTTTGTAGAAATACAACATTCTATAGATTAACTACTGTCAAATAATCCATTTTATTTATTAGTGTTCGTTATCTCCATATAGACAGACATTTTTAGAACTTGAATGAGCCCACACAAAACTTCATGTGTACTGTGTGCAGTCCCCTGTCTTCTTCTGTCAGCCTGTTTCCAGGAGCAGGGATACCTGCAGACGCCATTGTGTTCAACTTCAGTAATAAAGTTTTATCTCCCTGGATTCATCTAATAACAGTAACTATTGCTGCTGGACTGACTGTCTTAATGTTATAAAAATATGATTTATATGAAATCTGGAGAGCTGACTAACTTCCTGCAGGTTTCATCATGGTTAATTGTTTTATTCTCTGTGCATTCTATTATGTGAATGGCAATTGCATTAACATTCTAACTTATTATGTTTATCTTTGAATTATGGTTGACATTTCTGTTTTGTTATTAACTTGTTTATGTGTTCTACAGTTATACAGCTTCAAATTTATTTCTTCATTGTGTCAAACAAACAAATTTATATCAATCCTAATTAATTTCCTATGTAAGTCCCAGATGCACAACTTATATCTACTAAAATAGGACAAAGCAAATTTAATTTTATTTGTGTGTGTATTTGTGTGCCTGTGTGTGTGTGTTATCTTCAATTCAAAGAAAAATCAATTATTAGGGAAGCAAATAATACATATAGCAAATTCTTGTAATTTTTTTCTCATATTGCAGATTTCTGCTAATGTCATTCTTTTTAGAATCTGACTAATAGTTACAAGTATGCTTTCAGGTGTATTGTTAATAATTTTTGACAAAAATATTAAGAAAAAAGCAGAAATTGACCATATATACTTTAAATATACAGTCTTCAGAAAAAGGAGGTTGTCTATATTATAAGACTTTCTTGCAGAAGTTGACAGTCATTTTAATCAAAAAAAAAAATTTCTCTACAGACATTTATGAAGAATTCATGTCAAGAAGACATGATATGCTACTCAGTAGTTACTGTCCATTGATGAATAGCATTTTGTCTTAGTAGATTAACAATTTCTTAAAGAATCTGGATTGAAGTTCACTTCTTTTCCTTTTTTCTTGTAGTTTAGGGAAGGGTCTTCCATTTTGGGGGAGGGTTTTCAGGATCTCACTACTAGATCAGAGATCTCACTGATCCACCTGTTTACAGCCTCCTAAGGGTTGGGATTACGGACTTGTGCCACCACACCATGCCCAGTCTCAGTTGCCTTCTCAGCATAGGCCAGGGTATTGAACCCCAGCCCCTGTGTCTGCTTGCAGGTGCTTTAATCTTCTGAGCTATTTAGGCAGCCCAAAGTTGATTTTTTCAATAGTAGTATATGAAAAAATATATGTATTGTTATTTTATAGGTTTATATGGAATAAACAATAAGTACTTAAAATAATTATAAAATTTTAAAATAACTTCATAAAGGACCCAATTAAGGACAGAACAATTCTGCCACCAGTTGCATTTCTCTTATAGGTAATCAAGGTGCCAAAGTACTGAGTGATATTAGTTATTATTTAAAATATTTAACTTAGTAAAATTTACCAGTTTTCGGGTTAAGTATCAAATGTGGTACTGCACATGAAATTCCTTGTGATATTCCATACTGAAATAGATAATCTTCACCTACATTTTATCATCATTTTAAGTTAAACATAGTTTTACATAAGTGAACATATATACATATTTTGGAAAATGGTGATTTATAGAATTAAAATATATTTCTGGTCCCTATTGTATATAGTGATTGGTACATTATATGCTGTGATATAATTAAAATACACAATGGATATATTATAGTCATGATAGAACATGCTTGTAGACCCAGGACTGGGGAACTGTGAACTGACAGAGTTATGTATTGAGCCCAGCCTGCACAACTTAGACACTTAGACAGTGTCTCTCTATAGATAAGAGATAGATAGACAGATAGATAGGAAGATAAATAGAGCCAAAGTGTAGCACATAGTGAATCCTAAATTCAATCCCTATTATGTTCTTTCCAATAAGGTCATATATTTCATTCTTACAGGAAAATAATATATAAATTTTACCCACAAAAATAAAACAATAACTGTAAAATTTAAAATTCTAAACTAAACATCCAGATTCTTCTGCCTTCTTAATTAATTCATATTTTACTATCATACATTTTTAGTCTTGTATCCAAAATTTTGATAAAATTATGCAAGTGAATATTTGCATGTATACTCATTCAATAATAAAAACAAATTTAAAAACATAAAGATAATCATGTTTCTATGAAGAAAATTAGTGTCATGTAGTTTAAAGTTTTACTATATTGTTTCCACACCTTGGAGATTAAATTGAAGAATATGAAATAGACTTGCTTTGTACACTAACACTTGTTAGAAATATTTGTTTGTTAATAGGGCTTTTGATCTTTGTTTGATAATTCTGAATATATTTACATAAAACTGTCTATGACTTTGATATATGTTGAAAATATGAAAAATATTTTAAGAGCTGGGGACATAGCTCAGAGCCCTAAGTACCTGCCTACCAACTGCAAGGACGCAAGTTCAATCCTCAGCACCAAAACAAACAAACCAACAAACAAACAACAACAAAAAAAAATCCTTTAAAGGATTCTCTAAAAGGAGTTGTTTATAAAACAACTATCAACATAAAATCCTATCATGAAGTCAATAAGGCTCTTAAACGTGCATCATATGTAAGTTAAAATTGCCTAATTTTGAAGTGCAAATAGTCTGATTTTTGCTTTCAATTTGTTAATAAAGTCTTAATGAGTTCATTTTATTTTAGTTACTTAACTAAGTAGAATGAAATTGGCTCACATATCAAAATTCTCACTTCTTATAAATTCCATCTTTAAAAAATTAAGTAAATGAAAGCATATTCTTATAAATCTCATTATTTTACCCTCTTCACTTTCTACTTCATTCTAAGGAGCTAAGTTATTTAGTGAGACATCTCTATTTTCTCATTGTGTACTTTATTGCTTGCCAATAATAATCAAAGTATTAGTTTACCAAAACAAGATATTAATTATTCAAACTTGTAATTAAATTTTATTACAGTGATAAAACACATTTGTAAATTTGTATTTAACACACTTTTCAAGTATTTGCTTTATAATTCATGTACAATTTAATATGCAAAGTAACTAATTTCTTGTCATTGACCCTATAATGGTATGAAAATCAATAAAAAGATAGGTGCTTTGCATTTTTATAGGCATATGTTAAATACAGAAATAATAACTATTAAACATATCAAATGTATCAGTTGTTACATATTGATGCCAATTAAATAACTAGTTTTATTATTAGCGACATTTACAGACTAATCTAAGTTTCATTTCACTCAGTAGTAATAATTTTTGTACATCACAACACTACTGAATTTCTAGGGCACAATATAAAATTAATATACATATATTTTGATTCCAAATTCACTAAAAAATTTACCAATGCTGCAGATAAATTATTAAAGTAAAAATGGAGCTTATCAAAGCCTAGAACACAGTCAACTATAGCCCACAAATATAATCTGAGACTCCCTTCAGATTTGTACAACGGTTCTCAAAAATTGAAAAAGGAGAAAACATTATTGCATTTACTGTACCAAGGTAGTACTACCTTGATATCAAAATCACAGAATTAAAAAATAAATACCTTATTTTTATGTAAACACTTAGTCTTCACTGAAAGATGGTCCTTCTTTTATATCCTCCTTTGTTTTGTTTTGTCAAAGATGGGTGTTCCATTGCCATTCAAATATTGTGGGTGCTTGAATTCAGCAAAATCATCCTATATAGTCCATAATAGTAGTGAGTTATCAGCAGAACTGGCAGTTGTTGACTTGAGCCTTTTATAGCACAGTATATTAATATGGCTTTACTTTTTATACTTAGCTTTTATATTTTTTCTATTGTATGCTTAATACCAAGATAAAGCAAGACTTATGTAACTAAAAATGTAACTTTTGTACCTCAAAGTTCAGCCAAATCACATAGGATTTACTCTGAAACTCTGTACTGCAGTTTGTAGATCTTTTGACAGTGTTAACCATGTGGATGAGTCATGGCCATTGCTTGACTAATGTGCTCTTTGAGAAATTCCAAGAGAATGTTTTCTTTCCATGTGACTCTCCTTAAGAACACTCTACATCATCGATCACTTTCCTACGTGGCCCCATAATCACCTTGATCTGAAAATTTGGGACACCCCAGAGTTACAGGATATTATAGTACATGTTCTCTTATGTCCTGAGTCCTCATTGACCTTGAAGGGGCAGGGCCAAAATATTAGCTATCTTTATTGTCCTTCTTTTTCTCTAATTTTTGGTCTGCAAACTTAAGTTGTTAACCATCTGGAAGAAAAACTTAATGATATTATTACCTTATCACAGAGGCAGTTGTGCTTAACATCACTACGTGTCTGATAGTCAAATGCATTAGACATAACAAGGAACAGGTATTTTCCAATAATTATTGATATTCTAAATTTCATATACAAAAATAGTTAGGATACATATACAGCTACTTTCTTTTAGTTCAGTGAAAAGAAAGATTTGTACTAATAGTGTTTAGATAAGATATCATGTCTGCATTTTGTACTCTGAATAACTACTACGAAGACAACAATATGCAATGCATTAATTACTGTAACTGTTGTACTAACCTGTTGTGCAACTGTCTCAATGCTATTTCGTTCTCATTAAAATTAATTAAAAAAGCACTTAATCTTTATTAAAATAATGATTGGAGCTGTGTGATACATCATTTCAGTTAAATATCAATCACTATCTTGTAACAGATTAAGAAGCTAGAAAGACATGTACAATGACACTATTAATGAACATAAAAACATATATAGTCTGACTCATGCTGATGAGAAACAGCTGCACTGAAGGACATTAATAAAAATCTACAAGACCACATTAAAAAAAAAACAGATTCTTTATTAAAGGAGAACAAGAAATGAAGTTGGTTATCAATGTGATATCATAAACAATGTAAATTTTCGCTAAAAACAAAGGTATATATACTTCTAATTCAAAAATTTAATCTTTCAACTCTATGAGAATTGTCCTTATTTACAGATGATAGAATTGTCTACCTAGCAAACTCTAAGTTACTAACAGACATATTAACTATTATAAATACAATTTGGTCTAGCAATATGTCTGGAATATAAATAATACCTAGTATATAATTGTAATTGTGTATAATAACAGCAACTGCACACAAGAGAATTTACAATATAACACTATTGTTAGTTGTGCAAAAATTGTCACATAGATACAACCCAATAAAATACATGCAGGATTTCAAGACTTTAAAAAAAAGTACTTGCGAAAGAAAACATAAATTGATGAGTAAATGAAACAAGTGCTCATACTTTGGAAAATTAAAAATATTAATGATGTGAATTATTTCAAATTGAAATACAATTTTATGGAATTTGTAAGAAAATCAAAGAAAGATTCTTTATAGATATTGCATAACTCAAAACTTGATGAAGTATTATTTCATCAAAGATGATATAGACAGTAAATAAGCCCATTAGACATTAGAAAAGTATAGCTTAGAAACAAAGGGGAGTTTCCCTGTCCATCCATCAGATGTCTGAATAAGAACTAGATAAAAAATAAAAGCAATCAAGAATTCAAAATACTATCATTAAAATGGAAGGGACAATGCCAATAACCAGCAAAACTACGAAACAACCACCATATTTTTGAAAGATTATCATGCAAGAGTAAACACTGCAGTTCCAGGCCAAATGAAACACACCACCTGTAGGTCCTCCAGTACATTCATGAAGCTGGCTGTGGTACAATCCTACAACTGAATAGTGCTCAGCAACAGAAGAGGAACATGCTACTAATACACAGATAAGTCTGGGTAAATCTCCAGAGAATGGGGCTAAGTTTAAAAAACAATTAAAAGATACCATATGTTCTTCTTAGTGTACCTTTTTAGAAAAGACACAATTTTAGAAGTAAATACTGATTAATTGTTTTTAGGCATTATCATGGAAGATTTGGGCTGCAGTGCTTTTAATTGGCAAATAATACATCAAGATGGGATATTTGAGAGGGTAAAAAGTTCATGTCTTGATTAGATCAATACTAACATTGTGGTTGTGATATTTTGCCACAATGCTACTTGGTAATGTCAGATAGCAAACCAATAAAAGACAAAATGATTTCTTTGATATTTCCACCACTGATTCCATAATCAAAATTTGGTAATTTAAAAGATAATAGAGTTTTGGGCTTGCCAGACAGTTCAGGGGGTGAAAGCACTTGTTTATGCAGGTGCAGGGACTGGGGGTTTGATCTATATCATCCCATGCCGGCCCCACCCCCAGGGTGTACTGAGATGGCGACTGAGACTGGCCATGGTGGCGTGCACCTGGAATTCCAGCACTTGGAGGCTGAAAACTGAAGGATCACTATGAGTCAGATCTGCGTAGTGATACCCTGTAGACCCTATACTAAATACATTAAAAAAGACAACAAATGATTTCACTTAAGAAAATGGAAGTGAAAATGAAATTATTAGTCAATAGTTTTCTAGGAGTATACATTTATAAACATAGGCTGATGTATAAAATTCATGCAAAAATTCCCAGTATCAGATAATCTGTTAATATATTTCTCAATGCACTTCAATTTATAAGTTAGTAAAATATAATTCAGAAGATTATTTCAGTACAGACAAAACAACTTTGCTAGACTAGTCTTTTTGACATAAGTTCTTGCCATGCAGTTCAGACTGGCCTTGAGCTCACTTTGAAGCCCACACTGGTCTCTATTACACAAAGATCCTCCAAACTCAGCCTACTGAGTGCTGGATGACATGTGTGCACCACTTAGTCTGAACTGAAAATAATTCCTTTCAGTATTTAGTTCATCACAAACAAACACAAGCACTCATAATCATAAATTTTTTGAAAATAACATAAAATTTTTAGCACTTTAGAAATAGAACATAATATTCTAAAATTAAGAGTTATAAACAAGCATTTATAACAATGTAGAAAAGAGAAACGTGACAGTAAAGTAGTGACACTGTTATTGCCACTTTTGACTTGTGCCATAACAAAGCTGAAGAAATCTCTCAAAATACACAATAAAATAGAAAACATAGTTTTTTTTTTTTTTTACTGAGTTGTATTTGCAGGTTCTCAGTTACAATTTTCTTTTTTATTAATTTTATTGAGAAACAAAGAACAATGAGTTTCGAAACAATAGTAAGACAATAATTAACAGTATTACAATAATTAATGCATTGCATACTATTGTCTTTGTAGTAGTTATTCATAATACAAGATGCAGACATGATATACTGTCCACGAACACTGTTAGAGGAAATCTTTATTCTCATTGAATTAAGAGAAAGTAGCAGTATACACATCCTAACTATTTTGAATATACAGATAAGAAATGGTCTTTCAATTGTACAGCTGTTTTGTTTAGTTCTGTCAGAGGTGGGTTTGTCAGAGGTATTCAAATATTGTAGGTGTGTGAATTTGGCAAAATAATCCAATATAGTCCAGTAGTCCATAACAGTAGTGGGTTATCTGTAGGACTGGGAATATCAGATGTTGTTGACTTGAGCCTTTTTACAGCTCAGCATATTAATATGGCTTTACTTTTTATACTTTGTTTTATACTTTTCTGCTGGATGGTTAAGACCAACATAAAACAAGAACTATACAATATGAAAGTTTACTTTTCCAGTTGACAAGATCAGTCAAATCCCCTTAGTATTTACCCTGAAATCCTACACCACAGTTTGTAGACTGTTTGTCAATTTCAGTCATGTGGATGAGTCATGGCCATTGCCTGACCAATTTGCTCTTTGTGAAAACCTGAGAGAATGCTTTCTTTCCATTTGGCTCTCCTTAGGCACATTATACATTGTCCATACTTTCCTCTGTGGCCCCACAATCTCCTTGATCAGAAAATTTGGTAGTTATAGGATGTTACAGTACAGGTTCTCTTATGTACTGAGTTCTCACTGATCTTGAACGGCTAGGGTCAAAATGTTAGCTATCCTTGTAGTCTTTCTTTTTATTAATGTTTTTGTCTGCAAACTTATGTTGTTAACCCTCCATAGGAGAAGCTTAATGATATTATTGCCCTATAATATAGGCAGTTGAGCTTAACCTCACTATCTATCTGAATATCAAACATCTTAAACATAACATGGAACAGGTATTTTCCATCAAGTATTGATATGTTAAACTTTAAATCCTTCCAGAATGTGAAGAAGAAAAAAGAAAAACATGAAAACTGAAAAAAGACTAAAAATAGCAATAAAAGAATTATATATTTTTACACAGAAATTTAGAAATATAACCATAAATAGCATTGAAGCTGGATAGTCCTATGACTTTTTTCTTTCCTTTATTTTTATTACCTTTTTTATGAACATTGCCTTGAGAGACAGTATAGCAGTAATTAATATGACATGACAAGCAATACATAAAGACCAGCATGACAGGCATTCCAAGCATGACCCTACTGTTACACACTGCTATTTTCAGTGCAGTTGCTTAGTTCACAGGTGTCAACATATGTGGTTAATCAGGGTGAGAATCCTTCCAACTCACTGTTAGTTTCAAAAACCTGCTGGAGATTCTCAGGATCATTGCCTTATCCATCTTGTGCATATAAATGTATGTTTTTTTCCTCTGTCATGTTTCCTAGCTTTTCTCCTTATCCTCTCTTTGTTATTTAGATATTTTAAAAACTAAATAAATTTGATATTATCAAACACAATGTGGTTTTGTAAGAAAAAAAAACATAGAAATTGTTAAAAAAATTATCAGCTACTTCTTCATGTATTACAGCTATATAATCTACAAAAGCAATAATCAACTAATATACTAATGAGACATTCATAATAGTATTGCTTACGAGTTTAAAGAATTATTTATTGTCAGAAATAATGCACAGAATTTCAGTAGGAAAATATTGATGTCATATATTGAAACTTCCAGATAAATGAATAGCAAGTGAATGTATTTCATGCATGTCAAGCATAATAAAATGGCAAAGTTAGGTTGGCCAAATAGCTCAGCAAATTAAAACACCTGCTTAGACAGATGCAGGTTTTATAGCTGGGGTGCTGTGTTGGCCCTGCCCTCAGGGCATGTTAACATGGTGATTTTGACTGGGTGTGCTGGTGTTTGCCTGTAGTCCCAGCCCTGGGGAGGCTGAGAATAAGAGGATCACTGAGTCTGATCTATGTATGAGACCTGTAGACCCTGCATTAAATAAATAAATAAATAAAATGGCAAGGTTTACTCTGACATGAGTCAGTAATTCAGTTCAATATGCCCACTATTCCACCATACTACAAACTCCCTCAACTTACTCTGAAATTTGCAGCCTCTAATTTTCCTTGAAAGCTCCTGTGTATGAACAGATCGTAGTGAGAAAATCTATTGCAATGTATGAGACAAAGCAGGTTGCACATAAATATGCTAATTTGTGAAGGAAGAAAACATATATTGCCCTCAGATCATTTATTCCAGGTAACCCAATAAGAAGGGAAATTGAATTCATGAAGGATGTGACAGCATGTGTGAAAATTGGCTGCTGAACTCTTAGTGACATTTAAAACACTCTCTTGAGTGAATGTTGACCCTGAGAAACCTTAGGTGTTGTTAGCAAGCTTACCTATTACAATAAGGGAATATATAACCTAAAATAAAAAAAATAATTGGCACCACGTACAACTTGTAATACAGACCTTTCAGATGATCTGTGAAGAATCAGGTGGGAAGGGGACTCTTGAGATTTCCTCAGGATCACTGAGCTGTAGTGCAGCAGATTTACTAATCTGAGGTTAGGGTTTCATTCTCTTGACACAAATACTTCATTTTTAGTAGCACACCAAATCATTTTCTTCTTTTCATTGTTGTTTCTTAGCCAAACAATTTATTTTTAGCTTTGAAGATTACTAGGTTGTGGGAATCTTTCTGTCTGTCTACAGGTCTACTCTCTGGTCAGTGTTGGCAAATGATGAAATTCCATAAAATACTAGTTTCACTGGGTAATATTCTTGGACAATTTCATTGGCAAAATAACATGGTATATTAATGATATGTTTGCTGAGCAGGAATATTTCAAGTCTTAGAGGTAAAAAAAAAAAGTTATTTCTTTCTTTGCAATATTGAGAACTCAACCCAAGATTTTTGTGAAGAGCTACATCCTCAGGACATTTATCCCATATAATATTTTTCTTTTAAATTTTATAGTTTGATTGCTTTTGTGATTTAACAGCAGATAAAATGTCAGATGTTTTCTAGTCAAGAATACACACACATCAAACGCATTTATGAATATTTAGATTTCAGTGTCTATAATTCATATATCAAAAAAAGAAATTTAATTTTCAAATGTTCTGTGAAAAAATTTACTCTGATTCCTTAGCTAGAAACATGCTATGCGTATTTCCTCCCTGCGATGAAGGAGGAGAGGGTTAGAGGTCAGCATGCGGCGACCTGCAAGCGTGGCTCCCTGCCCTCGCTCCATCTTGCTTCTTGCCTCTCCAAGATGAGCATCTTTCTGTCTCTCAGGCCTTTCCACAACATGGCTTCTGTTTATGAGCCAGCTGAACATGGACTGAAAAAGTGAGCCAAAAATTAGCCTCTGCCCTTTAATTTGTGGGCATCAGATATTTTCTTTTTCTTTCTTTTGTTTTTTCTGTAGTACAGGGGATTGAACTCAGTACCTAGTGCTTGCCAGGCAAGCACTTATTCTACTGAGCTGTCTCCCCAGCCCAGTCAGGTATTTTCCTCTGGCAATGAGGGAAGTAACTGAGTCACTACTGGAAAACATCAAAGATTCTGAATTGGGACAGACATGCTCTGCCAAATGAAACAGCTTATAAATATAAAACTCACTTGGGGAGGTCTGATGTTAATTTAATGACATTAGGTTATTGAAATTATTCTCTCTCCCTCACCCTCTCTCTCTCCCTGTCTCTGTTGCTCTCTTATATATACAAGCCTCATATGCATATGCATGTGTACACACATACACACGCAAAACTACATTCACTACAATTTATAAATAAATGTAGAAAACATCAAAATATAGATAGCACATTTGATTATTTTCTTTCCTGGAAAATACAACCTGAAAAATATTATACTAAGTTTCACAATGTTTAACGTGCCCCAGAATGGGAGCTTATTTTCTGCTCAAGGATCTGGCCTGAAGATACTTAAGTAATTGAAAGAAACTTCCAGTCCTGAAAGCTGGTAAACCTAAATACTCATGAAAAATAAAACCTTAATAGAAATTAAAATGGTAAAATGTATAGCACAATTTAAATGGTGTGATTTAATCAATTAAGTTATTCAGAATAAATATTCATAGTAATGCAGTATCAGAATGGTATAAAATGGATGGAGGATAAAGTTGAGCCTAACAGTGAAAATAATTTGGAAGATTATTTGATAGAAAGATTAATGTTGATTAAGTGGAACTAAAGGTAGAGCAAAATCCACTGGAATTTATGTTGCTAGATTGAATTTACCAATGAAAAGCAAAAACAGACCAAGCAGAAGAATTTCCTGAGCAATATCAGGAACAAATAATATCACCTATAATAAAGTAAAAGTTAGAATTATATTTGCCCAATCCCTTGCAGGTGAAATAATCAAAAGTAATGAGAGAACACCAGGGTTTTTGTATGAACCATACAACTAACAGGTGGATGAAATAAATGCAAAAAGTAAGGAAATGCCATTTAGTGAACAAGAGGAATGCCTTCTCAAATTATAGCAATTATAAATGAAATATAAATGGATTCAAACAGTTGTATAATTACAAAAGGGTAATTATGACATAAAATAAGTATATTGTTGCATTTAAATAGCTGACAGGACTAATAAAAAAGAAGCTATCTGAAGCTAACCAAAAGCCCAAACCAACTTATTCTTATCAGTTGTAAGGATAAGAATACTAATGTATTCATATATATATATATATATGGAACCACTCATAACATAGTGTTTCTGCTTATTTCAGAGCCTAACATAAATCTAGGCTGGGGATTGAACTCAGGTCCTTGCACTTGCCAGGCAAGTGCTTATTCTGCTGAGCTATCTCCCTAGCCCCTAGTTTTATATGTTATGACAGAAATAAATTGATCCAATCATGAAAGAAGTAACAAAAAAGTAAAACAAGAACACTAACATGCTGGGGCCAGCAACATAGCTCAGCAGACCAAGCACCAACTTAAGCAAGCACAAGCACAGGGTCCCAGGTTCGATCCCTGGCCACTCACAGTTCTCCAGCTCTGCACCCAGGAACACTGAGCCGGCCACCAACACCAGAAGTAGTGGTGTACACCTGTAATCCCAGCACTGGGGGGGGGGGGCTGAAAACAAGAGGGTCACTATGAGTCCAAGCAGATAGTGAGACCCTGAATGAAGCGCATCAAAAAGTAAAATAAATAAATAAAATAAAACAGCAACAACACAAAAAATCATGTCTCTGGTGTATAGCATACATAAAATTGTTGAGAAGAATGAGAAAAAATGATACACAAAAGGTCGGAGTATGGTCAGCTAGAGGATAGATTCATTCAGTGTATTCTATCTTATATTAAAATATCTTACTGAGTTTCATTAACATGAAATATTAGATGTTGGTAAGTGTAAAATGGAAATAATGCCATTTACATTCTGTAATCACTTTCTTGTAAGTAATATATTCAATAAAGTTGAAATATTTGAAAATTATATTAAAAATATGATGTCTTCTCCATTTGTTGTATAATAGATTAATGTCAATCTGCTTCTGGTGATTGCAATATTAAAAATATAAACTTGTCATTTATTTGAAAAAAATTGTTTACTCATGCTAGGCAACTATGAGTCTAATATATAAATATTAAAATGAATTGAAAATATGTTCATATGTTACACATAATCCATATGTAAATTTGAAAAACATAGAACATTAAGCATAGAAATTTAAATGCTAGAAAGTATATTAGGAATAAATACCAAATATATTTGCACTTCAAGCAATATAAATGTGATTGACGTGTCTAACATTAGCTGAAAAATATGAATCACTCATACTTTGGGAAATTTAAGTTAAGTTTAATTGAAAGTATCTCAAAACTAAGGAACATAGAAGAAAAACTGGAAATAGATGGTTCCTTATCTCATACATACCACTGCATGGAAGGATAAGGATGAATTCATGAAATATAGGGAGTTGTGTATTTTAAAAACTTCTAGTCACTTTGATCCATTTTTATAAACAAATAACAAACTTACTTGTTAAAATATAGGTATGCATGAAGACTATTTGTGTGTTTCAATTAATTAAATTAATTTTTAGAAACAAAGCAAGCCTTATCTTGTAAACCAAGAAGTAAATGTTCATTTTACAGATCCATGAAATATGTATTCCTCTGTTATGGTCAAAACAACAAAATCAAATGAAGTTTAGAATAAAATTATATGTAATCACAGTGTTGCTGAATTCTGAAATAAGTGATTATAGATAAGTGATCAAGGATTTCACATTATAAAAATAAAGTTTTGCAATATTCCCCACAAAATTATAGAATCTAGGAATAAATCTGATGAAATTTTACAAATGTTGTATAAAAATGATCAGATATTCTCCTTTGCATTTTTTTTTTTTGCAATTTTTAGAAGTAAACTAAGCATCATCCTTTGCATGAGATACCAGTGTCATAAAGAAAAAAATTGCGAGATATGTTCTCTGGGTGGTATCAGAACAATCTTAATCTTCCAACACTCTTGCCTATCAGTGTCAAGAATATTTCAAGGAGAGTGCAATATATTGTGAAAAGGAGGAAAAGTCTGATAATTCCTGGGATCTCTTCATATCTCTCCCACAGATACCAAATTGTGTGAAGGGAGAACTTCCATTGAAAATCAAAGGTTTGCTCCTTTACTTCATGTCAACAACATGTCTTTCAAAGTTTTGAAAGCTGATTTCTTTGACTACTGTGGTATTTAACGCAGGTTGTGCAATCCTTCAGTGTTGCTCATTAGGTACAAAATGCATTTGTACCTCTTTAACTCCCTGTACAGCTTTCTTGAGCCTTGTGGATCTGGTGCTTAATGCATCTATCTATATGTAATTAGCATACAGTATATAAGATGTGTTTTAATTTGTTCTACCTAACCAATCTCTGACAAATAGGCAAGCATTGCATAGTGGACGTAAAGAAATAGCTCAGCTTGCAGCCTGTGCATGGATAAAGACCCCTATTTCTGTTGGTGGTCATAGTGAAGGCCGGGCAATGCTCCAAAACATAGGAGTTACATTCACAGAATTATTAAATCTACTTCACAGACATTGAAATATAGTTTACATGGCTGCATAGAGGGGCTGGAATTATCTACTTGTTGGGATGGGAACAAAAAAAAAACAGTCTTTGCATTTATACTTCATTAACATTCTTAGTCGACATGTTAGGAAAAGCTGGCAAGGAAGAAAATATTAAGAAATTATCTTTCAAAGTAGTGACGGGCTTCTGAATAAGCACTGTTGAAGAGAAGGAGAAATCATAGGGTACCATTAATATTTGTTTTGACTACATTTGACAGAAAGACTAAACCAATAGCATCTTATCAAAGAATAAAGTATTGTCTCTACATTTAACCAGTTCTGAGTATTGTTGCAACATCTTGATTGGCTGAAGCTTAAGGTTTGTCTAGGCTTTTTCTTAGAAAGAAATTGCATTTACAGGTTTTGATTATGTCTGACTGTATTATGTCTGCATATAATAAGCAAATGTCATGTAGCTGCAAGAAGAAAGGACAATATTTTTGTCAAATGTTGGAATGATTTTTCAAGTTGTAATTCTAAATAATTGTAAGCAAATAAAAGCAAACAAAGTGACTTCTAGGTACATCTAAGTAACCTAAGGGTATGCCATTTTCACTCCACAAGGTGGTGTACATCTGAAATCAGTGACAGATTTTTGTACTGGTGCAAAGAATAAATATTGGAATAAAACAAGACTAACAACTGCGCAAGATAAAAGTAAGCGGGATGAATGTTGTGAGGCACTAAGTTGTCTCCCCACAGAATTCAGATGTTGATGCTGTAACCCCAACTACCTCTGAACAATAAGAGCACAGCTACAATAGAGCTATTAAAGTGGTTATTAGGTGAGAGAAAGCCATCACAGTGCCTCCAATGCAATTTATATCCTAATAATAAGTTACACATATGGTTGCCAGGGTTGTTCACACAAAGAACATGGGGTGATAAAGCAGGATGACAAGACAAAACCAAAAAATATTATCCAAGAAAAGATGTCTTAGAATAAAAGCAAACTTGTCAATACCTGGACTTCTTTGTCTTGGGCGATGAGAAAATATTTCTTTGCAATGTCTTTCACTCTGCATTGTTTTTTCAAAGCACCATTAGCAAACTAATACAAATGTTTTTTATCATCTGGTTTAGAAATCAAAAAATATTAAAACCCACAGCATAAGTTTGCGCAGTGTAGTTGTAGATTTTTGAAAACCTTTTCAATGTAAGTAAAAATTCAAATTATTTGACAAAACATTTATAAGACTGATGGTTTTGACTGAGAAACCATTAAAATAGATTCATAAATGTAATAGCTGAATAATACTACAAATTAATATGAAAATAATAAAGAGAATAATATTGAAGTTTTTAATGAAAAAAGCAAAGTATCTTTTTAAAATGTGTTTTGATATAGAGTCTCACTGCACAGTTCAGACTCATAGTGATCCTCCTCCTTTTAGCCTGTCCAGAGCTGGGATTATAGATGTGTGCTGCCCTGTTCAGTCTGGGTGGTAGCTCTCCCAGGGCCAGGGCCAGTGCGACCTGCGGTGCCAGTCCCTGTGATTTCCTAAGCAGGCACTTAGTCTGCTGAGCTATCTCATGGGAGCTACCAATTTTCTTAAGACATGTGTAAAAAAAAAAAAGATTTGAAAAATTCAGATGTGGAATAATAAATTAGATTGGATAATACGCAACTAAAAATATAGCGTTATGTCAAGTTCCTCATATGTAGTTTTCATTATTTTTGGGATTCCTGATTTATTTCATTTGTGGCTGTAAGTAGTCATTCGCACATTATTTCAAAAATTATTATTATTTCAAAACTTCATTACAAGCATTCTCCCTTTTGAGTGAAATTCACTATCTCACAAAGATGGTATAGCTATTGGACAAAATCATGAATATCATTGATCAAAACATTATTACACAGTGCTCCATCAATTATTATAAAACATAAAAAGCACTTTCAAAATTTTGTAAAATTTTTTATCCTCATGAGATATTGGTATCTGACACTAAAAAATCCAGATGCACAAATAAAATTCTAAATTAAACCCCAAAACTGATATTAATAATTAATAAATATATACAATAATATTGAATCTCTTCTATTGGTTAAAGTACTTCTTCCATGCATTCATTTGAAAATACTTTTAAAGTGAACATTTAAAACAGAATACTTCATGTGTTGGCCACCGTAAGAAGAAAAGACTGAAATATTCAGAATGTTGTTCAATTACTGAAAACTTTATAGAGAGGAGAATAAATTCACATTTAAAATTGCCTCTATTTGCAAAAATTGGCTAAGAGAAATGGAAAAACTGCATCTTATTTTCTACTAAGTTTAACGTAAAAAGTGGGAAAATGTTTAAATGTTCATTATATCTCATGTATGTACTTTATAACAAGGCTGGGTCTATAGCTCAGCAGCATAACCCCCCTGCCTGGCAAGTACATTTTCCCATGTGTGATCCCTGGTAGCACACACACACACACACACACACACACACACACACACACACATACACACACATACACACACACAATTACAATAGATATGTTTTGCATTTGTTAGAAAGAACTCTTCCATGTATAGCTGTAAAGAACTGCAAGGAGCATAAGAAAACATTGAATAACTAGAATGAATTTTATTTTACATATTTTAAAATGTCTAAGTACTTTTTATATACTTTAATAACACTATCTGAAATTAAAATAGCTATATATTACTGTGCTTTAAAAATTCACCCAGATTTTGAAGCTCATGATACAAAATAATAAAAGATAACTACAATTTGAAGAGATTATAAATATTTACCAAATGATCTCACTTCTAAAACGTATATTTTGAAATCCTCAAATTTTAAGAATAATGAAATACCTTTAAATGTTTGTGTTTCATGTCTTCCACAAGGAAGAAAAATTAGTACATAAATATTCATTTTGCCATTTTTCAATGATCTATGTAGAGCTATTAACATCTTTTACATTTATCCTAATATCCTTCACAGTCTTCCATTTGATATCTCCATTGTTCTTTCATGCAGAATATGTTCATGCAATTTCTATATCATAGCTAATAAAATAGTAAATACATTTTCCCATGCTCTTTTTCTCAGTTTATTTCATAGGAAGGTGTTTAAAAATTAAATAAGTGCTAAAATGTTATATATATTTTAAAACAAGATCTAGAATATCATACCATATAAGAATGTGGTAAGCATTAAAGTGCTTTGGTTTCCTTTTTCAATAAAAAGGAAAAAAATTCTTATATGTAAAAAGATAAAATTGATTCCATGATAATTTAAAAGGACCAATGTTTTACAACCTTCTAAATTCGTGTATCATAAAGGAAAATAGATAAGAGAAAGAAAGTTAACTTATATCTACCTAATTAATCTGAAAATGTCAAAAGAGTACTAGCTTTCTTCAAATAATAAGAGCTAGGGTTTTCTGCCAGTTTGCCAGGAAGAAGAATTGAAACCACAGTGAAAGCCTTGTATTAGAATAGCCTTTTGCCTTTTTGAATAAAATCAGATGATGTTTTAGGAATCTAGTATTCTGCTAGGTAGTATATTTTTATTAGCTAATTGGATTCAAAAGAAATATCTTCGGCCTGCTGTCGTTGATGCAGAAATCTCTTACATTCCAATTGTAACACATAGCCTTGGTAATTTGTCTAGGTTGATGAGAAATTATATTTTCCTGTAAAAGTAATAAAAATTGTGTCCTTTATTTAATTTTAAATATGTAAAAATAAATGTATCATTTCTGTTCAAGATATTTATGTGAAATTCTCTTCAAAGACAGAAATTTCATCAATAATATTGGCACCATTATTTTACAATGATGATTTTTTAAAAACAAGCAGATCACTATGAGTCTGATCTGCATAATGAGACCCTATGCAGCCTGTACAATCCTTACTTAAAAAAAAAAGCAATTTTGTATGAATCTTCACATTTTTGTTTCAGCAAAGACTTGCCACAGAGGACTTCCTTTTAAGGTAAATTATCTTGATAGTGTGATGATTGAGAACACATGCCATGTTCTGTGTTATAGTTGCAGGTTTTTCATGCTGAATTCTGGATATTTGTTCCTAGGATTCATCTCATATTTCTATTTTGCAGTTTTTAAATAGAATCACTGTTAAATGTTTCATGAGGACTAAAAGTAGGAAGTATAAAAGTTAATGGCAATGAAGTAAGAAAAATTAATTTAAAAACTTGCGTCTTCAGATGTTTCAAAGCTGGTATTTTTATTGTTTGTGTTGAATGACTACTAGTTGTGATAATAGCAGATTTAAGAACATTCACCAAGTGAGTTTAGAAAGTCATCAGCATATGCCAGAAACCAAACGTGTGTCCATTTGCATGTGCATTATGCAGTGAGCATACATGCACACAGACATAAGTATGACACACGACCAAGGCACACAGCATGGGAAATGAAGATCTTGCATAAAAATTTCATACTGAATTTATTGATCTACACATCATGAGATTAATACATATTATCTTTGGTGACTTCCATAAGCATATGCCAGAAACCAAATGTGTGTCTGTTTGCATGTGCATTATGCAGTGCACATACATGCACGCAGACATAAGTATGACACACGACCAAAGCACACAGCATGGGAAATGAAGATCTTGCATAAAAATTTCATACTGAATTTATTGATCTACATATCATGAGATTAATACATATTATCTTTGGCGACTTCCATAACAAAAGGTGCTCCAAGCTGCTGCCACTGGCTTTACCACTGGCATTTATTAGCTTGCTGAACTGCTGCTTGGGAAACTTGGGTCATTAACATTGTTGCACATGGATTTTCAATTTCTTTCCTATCAACCAGCACTGTAGTAGGTTTTGCATGATACAACATCCACTAGGGTCCCGACATGAGGATAATGCCATCTGTTCAAAAATCCTCAAATTATTTCTCTTCCTCTGAAGTTTAAAGGCAACTTCACATCTCCATCTTACTCTCTCTCTCTCTCCTTCATTCTCTCCCTCCCTATGTCTCTCTCTGTCTCTCTTTCTCTCTCTCTCTCTCTCTACAAACACACACACACACACACATACACGGAATGTTGCATACTGGGTATATATATATATATATATATATATATACATATATTTATTTATTTATTTATTTATTTAAATCTCTTCCTACTTCTTACTTCTGTCACATTATAAAGCCCATTATAAGGGATGGCCAAATAGCTCAGCAGATTAAAGCACCTGCAAGCAGGCACAGGGGCCAGGAGTTTGATCCCCGTGCCTGCTGTGCCTGCCCTGCTTCCAGGGCGCACTGAGAAGGCAATTGAGACTGGGTGGCATGTGCCTGCAATCCCGGCACTTGGGAGTCTGTGTACAGGCAAATAAATTGCTAGGAGTCCAATCTAGTAGGGAGATCCTGTAGACCCTTCCCCAAAAAATTATATTACAGTCTATTAGGGAAATATCAACTTAAAATACAAGTGGGACTAATCACTATATAAAATGATAATGAAGTCACAAGAAAACCCCTCAGGAAGCAATTCAAGTGTGTAAAGTGTAGTAGGAGCACAGAAATTATCTGTAAATAAACTAGTACTTGAAAGAAAAACAAGAAGGAAATATAGGGCCCTGTAAGTAGCTCAGCAGCATAAGCATCTGTCTGGTAAACACAAGGTCTTGAGTTTGGTCCCTGGTACCAAAAAGAAGGGGACAAAAATAACAAATAATATCATGAGGTATGAAGTATGTGAGATACAGTAAATGAAAGGCTTTTAGTGCTAGAATGTGCATAGAACCCAAGGGTGTGTATCTGGGCTGGAAACTGCATGAGCTCTATGATGTCACATGGATTCTCAGCTGGACATTTGACTCATTTCTGCTCACGTAAAGAAAACATATACACTCTTAAACTGCAAATTTGAATTGTGGGATAAATACATCAATACTTAAAATTCTATGAAATATAAATCATTTGTTTGTACCATAGTTATGTTACTTTCTGGGCTGAAACACAGTTCTCAAAAGTAAACGGGGAAAGATTTGTCTATTTAGCTCGCACTTCACAGATATTTCAGTCCATAACCGGCTGGATTCAAGGCAGGGTGGGTTGTCAGAGTTATTCCAGAGGAGAAACTATCCATGGCAGCAGATGACAGTGAAGTCAAGAAAAGGAAGAAAGAATCGGTCTTGCTTTCTTGCCTGTCACATTTATATTTTCATAAGTTTGTGTGAGAAGCATCAGTTTGCAATAATACAAAGGAAGAATAAGAGGTTTGGAAGAACAAAATAGCAGTACTTGTAATTAAGATAGAAACAAACTTCTAGCCCACATAAATTTCCATAGATTTCTACTATACATAGAATCTGTTGTGTTATGTTTCTGTAGAATATCTTTGCTCTTGTATTCTTTGATATTTGGCTAAAAATAAAATTCTAATAAACAGGATCACATAAAAAGGAAGAAAGTGACCTAAATATGCTAAATATAAAACATAACATTTATCAGTTTATTTTTCATGGGTAATACGATAATTCTAAAGTGGCAATTGTTCAATTGCTAAATGAGCACTTTTTATTTCTAGAAATGTCAATTTTTGGATTATAGCAATGTTAAAAATGATCACATCAACTTTGTCACTTTTTTAGTTGTGAGTCCCATGATTTTTGTCTCCTATCACTGTGGCTCTTTGACTTTCTGTCTGTAAAAGACTATGTAGTTATGCCTTGTCATCTCTGACTGTTACAGAAAACTGAGGAGCAATTTAAGATTTTATTAAATCACTTGGTAATAAAAACAAAGGTGGCATATATTAATTTTATTATCATTATAGGCATTGGGATATTCTTACTTTGAATAAAAATTCACTTTCTCTGAATATATGTAAATTTAAGAAAAGTCAAGCTTTTGAGGACTCCCCAGATATTTCTGAAAATATTGTTATTTGAATTTTTCATAATGTTAAATGTCATTTTGTTTGTAGGCAGATTCCTAGTTCTTCCCCTCATTCTATTAATGAAATGAGTGAAATTAAAAGCATATAACCTCAGATTAGTGAGCCAGAGGAGGAAAAGTTTCTTGGTACCTTTAGTGAAAATATTCTATTCATTTGAGCTCAAAGGTCAAACATATGCCTGCATAGAGGAAAGCTTATTAGTCTGCATAGGTATAGATAATAGCTTACATTCTAGGTAGGAATACAGACAAAAGTTCTTTTCCTTCTTATGTTTCATACAAAGTTGGCTGATGTTATAAATGATGAAACAGTTGGCATGTGTATGCTTACCACTGTTTGAGTCATTATATGAATACTCCATTGTTAGATATCTTGTATTTGCAATTATATGGTTGTGTATATTTGCAATTTAATATCATAGTGTACTGATATGTAAGTACCACCATTGAAATATATATATATATATATATATATATATATATATATATATGACTTTATACTGAACTGTATCATATTAAAGTAAAATCAAAAGGAGCACATTTTCAATGGATAGTTTATAGCTGTACAACTTCATTTATATGAGGATTGTAATCTCATTGGAAATACACACATTTCAAATGTAAGCAGCTTTCATTTTGACCCACTGTCTCCAACTGCTTTGATCTGAATTTATCACCTAAAGTTCATATGATGGAAACTTAATACTCACTGTGACAATGTTGAAAGCTGAGGCTTTTAAGAGTTTTTTAGTTCAACTGTATTGAATGTAAATAATCTAATGGTGTTATTGTGAGAGTGAATTCATCACAGAGGACCAGATCCTTACTAAAGGGTGAGTTTAGTCTTCTTGACTCTCACTTCCAGAGTTAAAAAAAAAAAATATTACCTTTCCACTTTTTACCAAGGGATAATTCAGCCAATGGACCCTCATGAAGTACAAGTCATTTGAGTTCTTAACCTGCTGTAAGAAGTGAACCTCTGTTCTTTATAAATTATTTCATCCCAGGGGCTCTGTGACAACACTGCTAGTTTATTTTATGTTATCAAAATGACATGTCTGAGACAAGATAATTTTGAGACTTATGGCTTGGAGCATCCGTTATGAGATTGGTCTGATGATTAAGTCTCTAGTGGGTGCCTAAGAATGGGCTTCAGGACCCAGAGCCCATTAGACATGAGATTACAAACAGGAAGCCAGGTCATCTCTGACCTTTCTGAGAGTCAGCGTTCAGTTGATTTCAGGGCTTCTCTTAGGTTACATCTCCTGAATCTTGTCTCCCAAGATTCTCACACTTAGTTCCAAACTCACAAAACATGAACCTTTGGAATAGAGTCACATTTCATCCTGCCTATAGCAGAAACAAACAGATGTTTCTTTACATAGTTAGGATATGGAGATTAATTTCCAGTTTTCATAATCTGAAATATTTGGCTATGTCTGTGACAGTCTGCTTAAATGAATACATTAATGATCTCTTCTTCATAGGAATTTGAGTTTTACAATCTGATTTTTTCTGAATTAATTGGGGCGTAACAGCGTACTACTGCACTTATGCAGTTAAATCAAACTATACTTATGCGTAATGTGATATAAATCTTCATGTGTTAATGACAAATCAAGCATCGTCCTTAGATTATTTAACCTGGAAAACTTAGAGTAGCTTCATTAATGATGTCTTTCTTCAGGAAAATTAGTCAGACTTCTATAAAACTCCCACAGGGAATGTAGATATTCATTGATTTTTCCACAGATTAGTAATGTGATTTATTCATTTTATAACTACTTAACCACAAATGTTAATAATACTCAAAGTCAATATATGAGAACACAAGATTTATAATATTGTCTTAAAATGAGCACATTCTCAATAGAGTTCTGAGAAAATCAAAACTAATTTCTGTCAAGTCAATTCTCACTTGTTAACTTAGCAAATGACCTAATTTTTTAATTTTTACTGAAATCCT